>JASGAU010410203.1:0-12579 GCA_030220045.1 Australoheros facetus
TCCCAGCTTGGATTCAGGAGACAGACACCCTCTCTATTTTTAAGATTAGGCTTAAAACTTTCCTTTATAATCAAGTTTATAGTTAGGGCTGGATCAGGTGGCCCTGAACCATCCCTTAGTTATGCTGCTATAGGCCTAGTCTGCTGTGGGGGGTGGTGTTCCCATAATGCACTGGTTCTTTTCATTCACCTTATTTACTTTGTTTATACTCCACTCTGCATTTAATCATTCATTGTTATTAATCGCTGGCTCTCTTCAACAGCATGTCTTTTCTCTCCCCTCAGCCCAACCGGTCACAGCAGATGACTGCCCCTCCCTGAGCCTGGTTCTGCTGGAGGTTTCTTCCTGTTAAAAGGGAGTTTCTTTCCCACTCTCGCCAAGTGCTTGCTCACAGGGGGTCGTTTTGACTGTTGGGGTTTCTCTGTATTATTGTAGGGTCTTTACCCACAATACAAAGCACCTTGAGGCGACTATTTGTTGTGATTTGGCACTATATAAATAAAATTGAATCAAATCAGTTACTCGGTATTATTTTCCCAACCAAAATGAATTATAGCAGCTTTTACAAGTTTTCTTAGATGTGCAAAAAGATACCCTGGTTCATTTCATTTCTTCCACAGTGATTACTATAAATGCAACCCAACATTTAACTGAAAAAAATTAAAATACAAAGACAGCATCAGCTGGAGAAACTGGAGCTGGGGGCAGCAGTACTAACTACCGAGCCACTGTTTTTTTTTTGGGGGGGGATTTTTGCTTGGGATTGGCATTTAGATTTTTCCAGCTTTTCAAAATAACCCAATTTCTTCCATATGTAGCACGGCGGCATTTTCTTACGCTCACAAGAGCTCTAAAATCTCCGACAACACCACCGGGGGAAAAGATCCCTCCGGAATAATAAATAAATTACTATAACGATTACAAGGTTCACAGGTTCGAAATGCACCAGGCCAAAGAAGAGGGGTCTCTTAATAATCCAATAAAATACTTTTAAAACAAAAGAAAAACACACAGTGAGCAATAAAACCAACATATACTTAATAAAACAAGAATACTCAGCTGAACAGAAAAACCTTAAAAGCCTCCCAGACTTAGCCCCGACAACCCTACTAGGCCAAGAGAAATTATAAAATTAAACAATAATTATCTCGGGAGGGAAAAATGTATGGACTCACCAGTGGCTGGACTGGATCCGGACCGAAACACACACGCACACTACACACAAGGGCGCACAGCGCCACAACGTCACCCAGTGCACCACACTGCAAATGTGCCACACAAGACTTCCCACCACCAGGGCACGGACCACTCGACCACTGGCTCGCCCACACTAAAACAAAAGATAACACAATAAAAAAAAAAAACCAAAAAAATAAAAACACACACACCACAACAACAAAAAAACCCCACGCACAATACACAAGATCAGCTTAGTTCAATAAAAGAAGAACACCTGAAGCTCACAGACTCACGCTATAAAAAAGGTGTCTCAGAGCTTTAAGCGCCCAAATAAAACTGTCCGAGGAGTGCGACACTGCTGCAACTTCACACTTCTAGTTTGACTTGCTGGTCCCTGAAGCAGCCGGCTCAACCCGTAGTCACAGGCCGCACTCGGCAGCAAATTAACAGTGCTCCTCATGCACTTTATTATTGTAGGGCAAGACAATCCTTATTCAGCGAACAATCCTCAAGTCCCGTGAGCAAAACAGGCCGGCAGGCAAAACAGCAGCCTGGTAGGGAAGAAATCCCACAATAGTGGTAGCCACCAATTGACCCAGAGACACCAAACCTAAAAAAAAATACAAACTGAGTTTAATATAGTCTATGGCGGTTAGGGAGAGAGAAGGCACAACACCATGGGACTCACTCACCGTGATGGAATAGCCACGGGCACGCTCTTAATTTGGTCGCTAGCGGCGCCGACGTGCCACAGTTAGCCTAACGTGCTAAAAACAAACACGAATAAGCAACTGCCAGACTTATAGCAGCCCACCCCGCCAACAGCGGTGACTTACCGTGATCACGCAGTGACTCGCTTAGACTCCAGCGCAGCTACAGTTGCTGCTGACCACCCAGAACGACTGCTGCAAGGCTGAATCCCAGCCCTCTTATGCTGCCGCGACACTGCACCATAATCAGCCACAGGTGTGTTGCAACAGGCGGTAACGGAATGCGAGCCCCCGGAAGGGAATGACCACCAAACTAAAGCCTCACCCGGCCACACATAGATAATGAGTCAGGAGAGCAGGTTGGCCCATTTAGCACCTGGACTCTAGTTATAGAGCCATGCTGTTGTGATATGCCCAAAATATGGTTTGACACTGTCTTGCTGAAATAAGCAAGACCTTCCCTGAAAACCAGTGTATCGTTCAGCATTACTGATGCCTTCACAGATGAGTAATCCAGCCATGTCGGGTCCTCAAAAGTATCTCCCCAACCATCACAGACACATTTGAGCTGCGTTTTAATCAGTGTCAGGGTCCTACTCACAAAAGTAACATATATTACCTGTTACATTATTTGACTACTCCCAGTACTAGTTACATCACTTTTGCATGACTCTGTAACACAAACATCCATCCTGAAACCAGATAACACTGTAAAAAGCTTTCATTCCTACACACTGATATGAATCTCTGTCCTAATGAGGGTACATACACTCTCTTTTACTGTTTAAGTGTGAACACAAAGCTGACAACACACTTACTTCAGCTGACACTTAAATGCATTTGCCACTGTAGAAACATGCACAGGCATACGCTCGGCCTTAAAATCACTCTGGGTCCTTGGCTGGCTTTGTGTTAGCATGCTGTCAGTGCAGAGGCTTGCAAATAGCCGATGCAGTCTGCATTACAGTAATGATCCTGCATAACACCCAACACTGTTTTTGATAACTAGTTGAATGGTTTCTTGCCTCTTTGACCCAGACGATGAGGTGTCCACACCACAAAGAAAGTCTAGTAAGTTTTCTGGTTCCCCTCAGTCCATTGAGCCTCCTGTAACTACAGTGTTCTTGTCTTTGTGTGATAGCTTTAACTCGCACTGTGGATGTAGAGACAAACTGTCCACTCTTCACGGGTGTCCTGAGCCCATGCAGCCATCATGTCTATTTTAATGCTGCGCAGTTCAGTATCTGTTTCCAGGATCGTCCCTTGTGTGTAGAGATTGCTCCAGATTCTCTGAAACCTTTAATATTATGAACATGGAGAATGAAATCAACAAATTGTTTGCAATTTGCATTGTTAGACTGTTTGCCCACGCAGTCTCTCACAGAGTGGTAAACCTCTCCCTGGGCCCTCTTGGATGCCCTTTTGCATGTCAAGTTACTAATTAACCTCACTAGTTGTGAGACAATCCACTGGCTTTTTTTTGTTTTTTGTTAACATTACACAACTTTTACAGTGTTTGTTGCCACTGTCCAAACTTTCTGAAACATGTTGCTGGCATCAAATTAAAAATTACCATGTGCATTTAAAAAAAACAAAAACACCTAAAATTTCTCATTGTCAACATTAGATGCTTTGTACTATTTTCAAATACATGTAGGTTTGAAATGAGTTGTAAATGACAGTTGTGGTCAGAGGTTTCCATCCACTCATCATGGGCATGAATGTCATGTTAATTTGGGGCTTTTAATGATTTCTTTGAACGGTACCTTTTCCAGGGTGGAATGATTATACAGCATACACCTTTAAGGACTTTAAAAAACAAGAATTGGGTGCACATGTTTGAATTTATTTTGGATTTTCTCTAATCCATTCAGGGTCAAAAGTATACACACAGGCTTAAATATGTACGTACACCCCCACCCAATATTTGGTTAAATGTCTCTTAGCAAGTTGCACCTCAATCAGATGCTTTTGGTACCCATCAACAAGCTTCTGGCATAATTCTGGCTGGATATCTGACCACTTCTTGGCAGAATTGGTAGAATTCATTGAAATTGGTTGGTTTACTGGCAGAGACCTGGTTTTTAAACATAGTGTACAAATTTTCAGTAGGGTTGAGGATTGGTCTTTGGGAAGGCCATTCCAGAAGCTTAATGTTTTGATGTGTGTTTGGGATCATTGTCCTGTTGGAACACCCAACTGGGTTCAGGTTTTAACCATCTTAGCTGTTGATTTAAGGTGAAGTTGAAGAATTTCGAGGTAATCTCCTTCTTCATTATTCTATCAACTTTGTGCAGTGTACAAGTACCACTGGCAGCAAAACATCCCCAGACCATCATCCTACCACCACATGCATAACAGTTGGTGCAGTGTTCTCACCTTTACCCCTCCAAACATACCTCTTGTCATCGTGGCCAAATAGCTTAATCTTTGTCTTGTCTCCAGAAGACATTTGGCTCGTCCATGTGTGCAGTTGCAAATTTCAGTCACGCTTGAAGGTACTGATTTTGGAGCGGGGGCTTCTTTCTTCGTCAGCACCCTCTCAGTTCATGGTGATGTATAATTGGCTTCGCTGTGGACAATGATGCTGGTGTTCTGGGTGTTTCCAGTTCATTACAGGCTGAGCCTTGATGGTTCTGGGGTTGGTCCTGAACATCCTAACCAATTTCTTCTCATCTGAGGGTGACAGTTTGGCTCTTCTTCCAGACCTTTGCAAAGTGGTGACACATCTGAATAACTTGTACTTATGTCCAGCTGTTTTAACTGATGATCTTGGAATCTGCAGTACTTTAGAAATGGCCCCAAGAGACCTTCCCAACATGTGTAAATTTACAATTCTCCTCCTTAATGTTTACTTTCCCATTGTTTTGAGTATCGGCAAATCCAAAGAGTGCTGTAAATAAAATTCCTTTTTATGCGGCAAAGAGAAACTACCAGTTGTAGTCAATCATAATTGCTAACGAGAAGCTGATAGGCCTTGGTCTTGGTCACGTTGTAGAACTGTAGAACCTTCAGCACCACTTATTAAAAGATTTAAATGAGTTTATGTATACTTTTAACCATGTGTGGAGTAGCAAAAATCCAAAATAAACCCAAACTTGTGCACCCAATTCTTGTCTTTTAAAGTCATTAAAGATGTAAAATCATTTCATCCTGGAAAAAGAACAGTTCAAAGAAATCATTAAAAGCTCAAAAGTATCATCACATCCATGCACATGTTGAGTGGATGGAAACACTTGACCACAGCTCTATAATGTTAGTGTTTTACATTTACAGTATTTTACTCGTGTTACTTATTCATCATAGTTTTTGAAATGCAACTTGAAATTTACAAATTTCTACAAAAATGAAAGTTTTTTACATTTTTGGTCAGACACTCATACACTTCAGTCACATATTGATACACAGTCATGAGTTACACCACAGTTACATCTCTCAGTTCATGTTTAAGTATGTAGTGTGAAATAGTGTCTACGTAAAATATGCATCCTGATTTAATTCAGATGCGTTAAACTCCACATTTGTGAACTTGTGTGTAGCGGGTTTGACCAGCTCTGAGCAATTCAACATCAAAGAGGAGGTACAAAAATCAATTTCTGTATGCACAAGACCGGGAAATAGACTCAGTGTGCCTATACAAGACAGACTTGAATACCAAGGTTAAGTTTGTCGTGGGAAATAGAGGAAATCACTGACTGAAACAGAGGCAATCGAGGTAGGAGAGGTAAAATTATAGCACTACATTACAAAATAAGTCAGATTAATGAGATCCAGCAGTGTCAGGAAGTACTTGTCATGTTAAAATCTGCTTAGTGGAGGGTTGCAGGTTGAACCATGAGGCGCCAGAACATCGGCTTCATCCTCCACTACAATCTTCCTCATCTGCCTGGAGTGCCCTTGGCTCTCGTCCAGCATTAATTGTGTTTGGAGTTGAGTCTGAGCATTGTCTCCGAGCTAAAGAGGAGCGCAGCAGTCTGCAGTCACTGAGCCCAGACTTCTCTTTCTATCTCTCTCTTAGGTTTCTTTTTGTCTCTCTTATGTAATTAAGCAAATGTGGTTACCATGAAATGACTCCCTGAGCTCCCGAAATAGGAAGGAGGTGTTAATCGAGGAAAATGTACATAAGCTGCCTGTGGAGAAAGGGCTGCTGGGAAGAGGATTAACACATGAAGACAGAACTGTCAAGGCCATAACACCTCATCTGCAGATGTTTTTTTCTCCACAGGATGAAGAACAGAAAGCGTCTCGTTCCGTTTTTTTTCTCTCCTCATTCACACCCACGTGGTTGATACCTTTGACATCGCATCGGGAGGCTTTAAAGGCCATTTGAGAACGTCAAAGCTTTCTTTTAGGCTACACGGGGAGACGGAAAGTGCCTACGTGGCAGTTAGTCTCGGAAACATTACAGCCCGAGGGAATGAGGCAACTGGTTCTTAAGTGCCATGCTCGAGGGGACTCGAAAGGAAGTGAAGCAACCAGCTTTAATGAAAAATGCAATTAGCACCGACTCATTTCATTTTAGAAACTAGTGTTTCAGCTTATATACAAGCGACATTACTTCAGTTTAGCTTAATATGAATTTTGTTCTTCAGTAAACCAATGTCTTTGTGAGCTGGGAAGTCTCGTCCTCGTGTGCCCTCGAGTTAATCCCTTTCCCTGCTGGGACACACCGAATGTTTCGTATTTGCATCTCACTGCACTGCTCTCGTTTCCCAATGGATCAGGTGGGATTGCAGAAAACTTCCCGGAGATTATACCTTTTTGCACAACCATATGAATGTGTTGCTGAGAGCACACACACACACACGCACGCACGTTTAATACTGAGTAAGTCTCTGTCCCTATCTACAACAGCTCTGACCTATCAGGATGTAGATCAAGGGCCTCTGGTGGAATCCAGTGGGTGCTTTTTGCTGCAAGGTGGGCTTGTGGGCTCTGTGGCATTTGGAAGACGGGCCTCTGGCTTTTTGTTATGTTCCTCATGCTGTTCCCATACACTTTATATAAAAGATGGGAGCAGTTCCCATGATGTCACAAATTCAGTTGTGAAGTCCTGCTTTGAAATCTCGAGTGTTTTGGCTGTAGTTGTCTGAGTCAGGGATACTGCACTTATTCTGAAATGACTTGTAAATCTTAAGACAGCTCTATTTTACTCCAAATAGAACCAACATTTAAAAAAATGAGAATCATGTTTTATTCAATAAAACGTTCATGTTTACTGAGGTCACAAATCAGGTGAGCAGGTTGGTCATTTTCCCACGGACCTCTATACAACCTCGCACTGTTTGCATCCACAGGAGTCGTCCCCCTGCTGGACATTAAGACAAATGCAGGTTTAAGGCACTTCTGCATAGGCTAGCCAGAGGCTAAGTCCTTCTTTTATATACAGTCTATTGCTTTTATTGAACAGATTTTATGGTGTGATGGGGCACACTGGTCCTGCTGGAGTAAGCTGCTCATAAAAATGGGGGAGGTCTGCTCGGTCTGTCATGCTTGTCGGCTAGAAGACCCTGGCTTGCATCATGTTGAGACTTTAGTGTTTTGCACTAGGTTTACTCTTTGGCAAAGGACAAGTTGGAAGAGACAGATCCTTCTTAGTAATGCAATGACCTGGTGTGTCAGGGCATAGAGGCCTATGGACACCGTGTGCACTGCAAACTATTTGCACTAACTGGAATGAGGCCTGGGATCAGGGCCCAGAGTAAGGAGATGATCAACGCCATGCATGTAGCGATCACGATGACCCTCAGTGGATCGTAAAGTCCAATTTTGAAGCCTCATTTTGAGCCATTTTGCCCATTGCCATATTGGTTGAATGAACTCAAAAGAACAACATGATCAATGTTATTCATGTCAATGATTTGAGCAAACCTGGACTCACATGGAGAACACAAGGGTCAAAGTTCAACAGGTTTACTTACAGAAATGGAGGAAACAGAATGCTAGAGTCTGACAATAATAACAGAGCAGAGATGGTTGAGGGGCAGGCTGAGCCTCCACTGAGTCTTTGCAAACACACACACACACACACACACACACACACACACACACACACACACACACACACACACACACACACACACACACACACTTGATCCTTCACTCCCGGGGAAGGGGTCCTCAGAATGGCAGGGGTCTGCACAGAGGACAGAATGTTAAACCAGGAACAGATTTCCTACAAACTATGGTACCGTGCTCGGCCCAACGACCCGGAGATGACTGAGAGACCTCTTCAGCCTGCAGGCGATGGCCTCTTGCAAACAGGTGAGTTAATTAGCAAACTGTTTCCAGGTGCACTCGCCAGGAGGGTGGAGAGACACTGACGAGGAGGAACCACCTCTGAACCAAATGAGCAGAGTAAAGGCACACATGCTGATGGGAGAAAGAGAGAGAGAGAGTGCAAGAGGGAGAAACAGATAGAAAAAGGTGGGCCAGCACAGACGGACCCAGGGGACCATGTTAATCCTTACTGTCCTTTAAATGAGAGCAATAGCTGGAAAAGAGGATCCATTTGAAACACTGCATGTCCGACAAAAAAACTTAGAATTCATACTTGAGCTCACACAAAGGTCCATTAGCATGAGTAGTTCTGGAGCGTTCAATCAATCGTCTGCAGCAGATCTATCTCTTAAAGGACATCTACAAAATGGAAGAGAAATGGAAACTTGAACTTCGGTAACTTGTGAAGAACAGCTACTAATGGACTCTGTGGTGCGTTTTATCAGTTCATACACATCCTTGAATTATTCTCTTTGGGGTCCATTAGGATGAAAGAAACACACGAACTGGCACTGCAGTGTAGCCTCTTCTGAAGGTAATAAAACAGGACACAGAAAACCGCAGACACACTCGTCCCACCAGACCGCCTGGATTCAGTTTCACGGGCAGGCAGATGCTGTGAAAATCTGACGGCTTCCTCCGGCGCTAATTTTACAATCGACACATGGCACGATGAAAAGTAACTGAATTTCTCTCTGTCTGGAAGAAGAGAAGGATTCAGACAGTGTGAACCTGCAACATATAGCGTGTATGTTATACGAGACACTGCTGATTTAATCAGTGACCTCCACAGTGATTCACCTATTAATTCACTCTGGGAAATGCTGCGTTATTATGTGTAGTTAGTTGATGTAAAAAGCACAGCTAGAGTTCTTCTGGAGAGACCGTTTTCTTTGTTTTTAAATCATATTTTTCCTGTGTTTTGCNCCCCCACATCCTGCACTTTCCATACAAATAAAATCAAAACAACAAAATGTCCCCTGTTTGTCTGAGGTCTGTGTAGCCACACAAACTAAAAGCTTTCTGACTTCTTGGACGCGAATGAAGTACTAATAATAGTGCTAATAAGTTGGCTTCTGCAGCAGAACAGCCTGTCCTCTTACAGTCCACCATTAGTCCCGACGCTGAAATGAAATAACAAACAAACCTTTAGCAGCGTCTCTCATCGGTTTTACTGGAAAAAAAATTTTGAAAAAAAGCAGGCTTGGGTCAAAATATCAGAGGCAAAAATCTGAACTAATGCTGGCTGTAAACAGAGTTTTAGAGGATGCTAAATGGACTGCAGCTGTGTGCATTTTTCTGCATTAAGAGACAAAGCGAGAGATGTTCTACGCCTTATGTCAAAATGTGATTTATGGCTCCCATCTGTCAGGCGATGTATGAGGCGGTCATAAAATTGTCATCATTTTATTACACATCAGAAAGTTAGAATAATTCATAATATATATCATACATTATAATATGTTTGATATATGTATTAGAAATTGAATGTATGGGACAGTACTTAAACCTGCATTAGGGTGCACCCCGCCTCTCGCCCTGTGACAGCTGGGATAGGCTCCAGCCCCCCCGTGACCCTGATAAGGATAAGCGGAAGAGAAAGGATGGATGTTTAATCCGTAAGAAAAAAATTCATAATCAAAGTGAGACTTAGACAATCCTCTCTGCAGAAGTCTGACCCCCCCCATGAGCGAGAGATCGGAGTAACAGTTCTCGCCTGCTCGACCTTTAGCCCCTCGCTGCAGCCTACATGGCTCTGCTCAACTAATCACATCACAGCAGGGAGGAAGGGGGGGCGGAGCAAAGTGTGCCTGCATGAGAGGAGGTGTTTGTATGTCTCCTTTCTGATGAATGGGAGCAACATGCTGAACAAACTAAAGCAGTGATCCTATCACATGACTATCGATTACAAACCAATACCAGCGTTGGTATTGGTACTATCAGTATTTGGATCGATCCGTCCACCCTTACAGTGCAAGGCAGCTTTGCAGACTCTGGCCTCTAATCTGTGAAAAATAAATATCCTGTTTATTTGAGCCACAAAAAGTCCATGGTGGAAGCTGCAATCAGTTTTTGGCAAAGTGACTTTTATATATCCTTTATTTATATTATATATTAAAAATGTTCTTTTTTTTTTAGGACAGATCTGGCCAAGAGGGCAGCAGAAATTGCAACAAATATAACATCAGTGGCCAAAAATGACTGGATTGATCATAATGTAGATACAACAACGCAGATTCATAGAGATACTAATAAAACTTATTTCTTTTGTTTTTTATATAAGGCCTTCATAAATCCTGTTGACTACAGTCTATTTGCCAATAAAAAGCAAAGATCCTGCACATCAAAAAGACATAGAAACATGGGAAATCACTTTTTGGCATCGCCTCATACCAGCAGTAATCAGTGCTGCAGGTCCCGCTGCATGGGCACCTCGATCACAAGTTTTTTCCACTTGAAAATATCACACTTTGAGAGATTTTTTTGATGACCTGACAAAGAGACATTTTATGCCCCCAGTACAGCACTTGGATCTGATCCAGCACACCGGAGGAAAGCAGCGGAGGCAAATGTCTCTAACTTGAAGCGGTCGACACTGACGGGTCTTAAATAATCGTGTGACCGAGGGTGAAAAGCACAAAGAAAGAGGTGTACAGGCACTGTGGAAAAAGTAAAGATGTTTGCTTTTGCAAAGACTTTTTCATAGTATATGATGCTTTTAAAATGTGTGATAAAAAGCTTTTTTGTTCGTTTGTTACGCATCAAAAAAACGTGATTTTTATCAAACCTTTTTTCTTGTGCTTTGAAAGTGTGTGACATTTTCAGAAAACCTTTTCTTAGTCTGTTAAGCTTTGAAAATCAGCTTTTATTATGTTGAATTTTTATAAAAACTTCGTTCACTATATGGGGCATATGTTTGATTCTTTGCCCTTTGGGACATTTTAATCATGGATTCTTGTTCAATAAAATATTTAAACTTGTATTTGTGTACTTTTCTTTGTGACTATTGAACAAAAATCCCTTTAGAGTCATCAGAACAGATGGCTGAGGAATGTTTGATGAAAATAAAAAAAGTTTATTAAGTTCCTGAAATCTGAGGTTCTAAGACAGGTCAGGGCTGCTATATTGTTAAATTAGCATGAAAGGTCAAAATTCAATTTGGTTTTATTTATATACAGTAGAAATTGCCTAAGTCAGATTCAAATGCTAAATGCTCAATGGAATTTTATCCGATCTGTTAAAAACATCTGTCTTATGTATAAGTTGTATAAAATCTGATTCTTCAAAAATATCAGACAGTGTGGGATCTAATATTAAATTTCCCTGCAATTGCTTCTGCCTCATCTCTGGATTTGCTTCCGCAAATTTTATAATCTCATATTTTTGCTCGTAAGTGCAAGTTTGTAGCTTATGCTTGACCCGTGCGCTTGCCGCGATTGTCTCTGGTGAAATTAACTGATTTGCCTACTGCATCCAATCCAGGCATCACGTGACTCAATGCAAGGCGATGTTAGTGTGTGTAGTTGTGTATGAACATGGAGTAGATCGTAGATACTGGAATTGAGCGTGGTGGCAGCTGAGGAAAGCTTTAGTGCTAAACTCATCCGACTTATGCGATCACATTTATTTGGAAATGGGACTTTTCATCCGAGGTAGGCAAAAATCTGACTTGTATGATTCAATTTAGGAGATGATTTTTACTGGAATTAATGTTAGGAAAAATCAGGATCTCCAGAAGCCATCCGACTAGAACAAAAATCCGATTTGTGCAACTTCAATTTCTACTGTTGTTAAAGTATTTATATAGCTATATTGTAATGTGAAGACCATACAATAATTACAGAGAAAATCCCAAAAATCATATTGGCCCCCTATGAGCAAGCACTTGGTGGCAAAAGGAAGAAGAAACTCCCTTTAAACAGGAAGAAACCTCCAGCAGAAACAGGCTCAGGGAGGGGCAGTCATCTACTGCGACCGGTTGGGCTGAAGGGAGACATGAGGGCAAAAGACACACTGTGGAAGAGAGCCAGAGATTAATAATAACTCAGGATTAAATGCACAGTGGTGTATAAACAGAGTGAAAAGACGTGAATGAAAAAGGACCACACTGAACAGCCAATGCTTTTGCAGCATAACTAAAGGAGGGTTCAGGGTCTCCTGATCCAGCCCTAACTCAAAGCTTTATCATAAAGGAAAGGTTTAAGCCTAATATTCAAAATACAGAGGGTGGCAAATCTAAACTGGGAGGGGCCTGAAAGCTGAAGGCTCTGCCTCCCATTCTACTCTTAAGTATCCTAGGAACCACAAGTAAGTGATATGGGACTATAAGGTCTTTGAGATAAGATGGGGCCTGATTATTCAAGACCTTGTAGGTGAGGAGAAGGATTTTAAATTCTATTCTAGATTTAAC
>JASGAU010410205.1:670-20097 GCA_030220045.1 Australoheros facetus
AATTATACTTCATCCTGAAAGGCTTATGGGGGATGATTGTTACCACGCTGGGCAGGCATTGGTCAGAATGGACACCTAACCTTACGAATATGATAACTTGAGAATGCGGTGACATAGGATTTTCAAATTGGTAACAAAGATGCAGCTCTTAAAAATCTGAGTTTGAATTTGCTGACATTGACTCAAGGGCAGAGGTCAAGTTCTGAAAATCTTGGGAACACAGTAAGATAAGATGAATTTTTTATGGTCATTGTACAAATAATGTACCACAAGCTTGTGCAGTAACACAAGAAAGAAGTCACCTAGGAGAATTGATACCATAGATGCATCTACTAAGAAACTTAGACAAGTTCGAATTTTGGTGACCTTGACCTCAAGTTTACTGAAAATCTTGTGACTGTAATAGCTTGAGAACTGGGTCATGAAGGATTTTTTTTCTTTTATGGCCTTTTGCGTTTATTAGATAGTGAACAGTGAAGAGAAACTGGAGAGAGAGACACATAGCAAAGGGCCATGTGTCGGACGCGAATCCGGGCCATCTGAGACGATGAGCCGTACATGGTCACCTGCTCACCCATTGAGCCACCCTGGTGCTCACATAGGGTTTTTTTTTTTTTTTAATTATCCCAGATGTGTATTAACTCAGGAAGGATATCATATACTGTATATATATATAAGCCTCTCATACTGATAGCTGAGCTGTATCTACTCACAATTTCTGACACTTTGAAATTTGGCAACCTTGATACAATTCATGAATTTTTTATTTTGCAGGTTTCTCAGTGGTGCAGTGTAATATGGAGCTAAACCAGTGCCACTGTTTCAGTCTTTTGACAAAAAGACATACACAGTTTTTTCCCAATTTGTGTACATTGAATTTTCATTATGATAATAACCCTTCTACTGGAAGCTTGCTGCAACTGTATGGATTTTCAGACTGGACACTAATAGTAAAAGTATTAAAAGATGTTCCCACTTATTGTTTCATGTAAGTGCCTTTTATGTGAACATTGCCTGGAATGTTCTGTCAACATTGCCGCTATTTGTAGTCAAAGTGATGGTGGTGAGGTTCAGAGGACTGACTCAAATGGTGCTTAGATTTAAGGTTTAAATTGATGTATTTAAATTCACCTTTGACAAATAACAGACAATGATGTATAATCACTGTTTGGTCACGGGGTGGCTGTGGCTCAAGAGGTATAAAGTACTTTGAGTGCTCAAGTAGAGTAGAAAAGTGCTATATAAGAACCAGTCAATTTACCATGACAACACAGATAAGAATACATTGTGATTAAAACAGCAAAGGTTAATAAATTGTTTGCTTCTGGTGACATAGATGTTTCAGGCAGGAAATTTTTGTTTGTTTTACATTGATAAGCATTTGTGGCTGCTGTAAGACTTAAGTCTGAGGTTTTAAGTGATTGTGAAGGTTACCTTATTTTGCCAATAAAAAATTATGACCAGGAGGTCTGAGACTCATCCGGCAGGGTCATCGGAAGCAAAGCTTCTTTTAGGCTGAGTAAAATAACAGTACTCATTTCCTTCTATGGTTGGTAGGACATATTTTTATGCTCCTGCATGCACTAATAAACATGTCGGTTACAATCAACAGTACATTTTAAAATTAAGATATGACAGAAACAGTAACACAAAAATCACTCCTTGTTCATTTAAAGTGATATGATAATGCAGGTAAATACATAATTGTACTTAAGTAATATTCAGTTTTTCTAATTGTTTATTTGATGTTCCCATTTGATTTCTATTTAAGTCTTTGAAATGTTACTGCCAGGAGACTGATGGTATTTTAATTTATTTTTTAAATTCCTTCTAAGATTATGCTGATTAATTTAAAATCTATATTTTTACAGCTTTACATTTTGGATCTTTGAAACGCGATCCTTCTGATCTCAAACTGAATGTGGCATTATACCTTTGTGTACTGCATGTACATACTGCATATACATACTGTTGTATTCAAAATATTGGAAACCCCACATATATAAACTTGATAATCTAAGTCAAGGTTGCAGTATTGTGAAAACGTGTACCTTCTTGGCTGCAAGTGATAGTTAGCGAGGCCATAATCACAAGCTGTGCCTGCTAAGTGAGTGCAGTAACAGTTGGAAAACACAATATTGAGTAGACTGTCTCTACAATTATAAGGTATTTTTATAGCATTGGTTATGTCTGTGTACATGTGTGCCTAAATGCCCAGTTTGAGATTAATAAAGTAACTGTTGACTCCTGTTGTGTCCTCTGAACTTGCCTTTCATTAACACTTTGCCAGAGGTACATAAATAATTCATGGGCCATCTGAAATCAGGAAGCCGTGGCACGTTAACTATGCTGCCATGCTTAGCCTGCACCCCAACTGACACCCCCCCTTCCTGTTACCTTGTTCTGTTAAACCCTAACCATAAACAGTCTTTATTAGTAAGGGTGACACAACAAAAGAAAACCATCATCAATGGAGCTCTGACACCATAATAATAATTCACCATGGCAATGGGTTGAATAACTCGCTTCCTTGAACAGAAAACCCAGAGTTTTTCTGGGACAATGAGACAAGGAAAGTAAAACTAAATACAAGGCACAAAAGACACATGACTATCAAAATTACTCAAGTAACATGACATAGAAGCACCTAACACAAAGAAGAATGCTCAAAAGATACAAGGGAACATGAGGATAGCAGTAAAAACTGAAACACAAGAAACTGAAGATAATACCAAAGCTAACTGAAAAAAACTGAAGACTACACTTGGAGTAATATTTGTACCCACCTAATGAAAATATATAATTTTCACACAAACAATCAGATGACCCTCTATGAGCAAGCACTTGGTGATAGTGGGAAGTAAAAACTCCCTTTTAACAGGATGAAACCTCCAGCAGAACCAGGCTCAGGGAGGCACAGTCACCTGCTGTGACCGGTTGGGGGGTCAGGGGAGGGAGACTGGACAAAAGACACGCTGTGGAAGCGAGCCAGAGATTAATAACCAATGATTAAATGCAGAGTGGAGAGAGGTGAATGAAGAAAATATTCAGTGCATCATGAAAAGTCAGCAGCAGCCTAAGCCGAATGCAGCATATCTAAGGGGATCCAACTAGGCTGAATCAAGGTAACCTGATCCAACACTAACTATAAGCTTGATTAAAAAGGACAGTTTTAAGCCTAATCTTCAAAGTGCAGTAGAGAGGGTGTCTGTTTCCCAAATCCAAACTGGGAGCTGGTTTTGCAGAAGAGGGGCCTGAAAGCTGAAGGCTCTGCCCCCATTCTACTTTTAAATACCTTAGGAACCACAGGCAAACCAGCAGTCTGAGAGTGAAGTGCTCTATTGGGGTGATACGGTACCATGAGGTCTTTAAGATAGGATGGAGTCTCTGATTATTCAAGACCTTGTGAGAAAAAGGATTCTGGATTTAACTTGGAGCCGATGAAGAGAAGCCAGTATGGGAGAAATGTGCTCTCTCTTTCTAGTCCCTGTCTGTACTCTTACTGCTACATTTGGGATCAAGTGAATGTTTTTCAGGTATATTTTAAGACAACCTGATAATCATGAATTGCAATAGTCCAGCCTAGAAGTAATAAATGCAAGAACTAGTTTTTCAGCATCACTCTGAGACAAGAAGTTTAATTAATTTTAGACATATTGCGTAAATGCCAAAAAGCAGTGCTACATATGTGTTTAATATGTGCATTGAAGGATATATACTGGTCAAAAATGCAAGATTCCTCTCAGTGTTACTGGCACAGGCACTCATAATCTGTGACATTTTCAATTCCCACCTCCAGCAGAACTTCAACAGCAAAATGCAATATATACTCAAAATGTACACAATATATACACAGTAGATTAAAATGTTCAATATACACAATACATACACAGTAACACAATATATCAGACTAACTATACACAGTAACTATTAGCAACAATGTTGTGCTTGTAATAATAAATGAGTAAAGTAAATTAAGGTGGCTGGTGCTGGGGGATATGGTGGGTGTGTATATGTGTGTTTGTGTCCTGGGTAGCAGTGGGGAGAGAGGGCAGAGAGTTCAGCTTTTTGACAGCCTGGTGGAAGAAGCTATTGCTCAGTCAAATAGAGGAGGCCCAGAGGCTCCTAAACCTCCTCCCTGTTGGAAGCAGACTGAAGAGGTTGTGTGAGGGGTGAGTGGGGTTGCCCACAGTGTTGGCTGCTCTGTGGGCGAGGTGGGTGTTGTATATGTCCAGAAGGGAAAGAGAGTGGGGTGCCAATTATATTTTTAACAGCCTTCACTATGCGCTGCAGGGTCTTTTGTTTGACTTCTGAACCACACATTGATGCAGCTGGTTAGGACACTCTCAGCAATACCCCTGTAAAAAGTGAACATGGGTGCTGGAGCTATCGCTCTCTGCAGTTTGTGGAGGAGGTATTGTTGGGCTTTCTCGGCCAGCGCAGCAGCGTTGGTGGTCCAGGACAGGTCACCTGTGCTGTGCACACCCAGAAATTTGGTGCTACTAACCCTCGCCATTGTAAAACCATTGAAAGTTGGACGGGGTGGGTATGTGATCTTCTGAAATCGATGATTATCTCCTTTGTTTTCCCCACATTTACGGAGCGGTTGTCTCTGCACCACGTCTGCTCACCTCACTCCTGTAGTGGGTCTTGTTGTTGTTGTTGTTGATGAGACCCACCACTGTTGTATTGTCCGCAAACTTGACCAAGAGATTGGTGTTGTGCATGGGAGTCCAGTCATGAGTCAGCAAAGTAAAGAGCAGGGGGCTGAGCACACATCCCTGAGGGGCTCCTGTGTTCAGCAAGATGGTGTTTGAGGTGTTGCCAACTCTGCTTGTGGTCTCCCAGTGAGAAAGCCCAACAGACAGTTGTATAGTGGACTGCTGAGGCCCAGATGGTCGAGTTTATGAATAAGTTGCTGACGGATCATGATGTTGAGTGTTGAGCTATAATCTATGAACAGCATTCTGACGTGGGAGTCTTTTTGTGTCCAGGTGGGTGAGGGCTGTGTGGAGGGTGTAGGAGACAGCATCATCAGTGGACCTGTTGACTTATATGCAAAACTGGAAAGGGTCCAGATAGTGGGAATGTCTTTTATGTGCCCATGGCCAGCCTTTTGAAGCACTTCATGATGGTTGAAGTCAGTGCAATGGGGTGGTAATCCTTTATGTAAGCTGGTGATTGCTTCTTTGGTACAGGTATCATGATTGTGGTTTTAAAGGTGGTGAGGACAACAGCCTGGCTCAGGGAGGTGTTAAAGATGTCTGTGAGGACATCCCTGAGTTCCTTGGCACAGTCCCTCAGCACGCAACCAGGAATGTTGTCTGGACCAGCAGCCTTGCCAGCATTGACTTTGGACAGGGTTCTCTCCAAAGTGAGAATGCTGGCTGAGGAAAGGCATAAAAACTGGTTGTTGGGTGGTGTAGCGGCTTTTCTGATGTCCCGTGACAGATTGGCCCTAGCTAGTTTCAGGTCAGCTGCATCACCAGCTCTGAAAGCAGCATTGCATGCCTTCAACAGCCCCCAGACCTCCCCAGTCAGCCATGGTTTCTGGTTGGACCGAATGGTGATGTCTTGGTGACAGTGGCATCCACAGAGCACTGTTTAATGTAGGCAGTGACAGTCTCTGTATATTCATCTATGTCTGTTTCATGGTTGTACGTGGCAACTTGTACGTGGCACAAGTCCCAGTCCATGGTGATGAAGCAGTCCCAAAGTGCTAAAGTTGACCTTCAGGCCACACACAAATCTGCCTCTTGACTGGTTTGGTGACTTTCATCCTGGGTCTGTATGGTGGCATTAGCATAACAGTGATGTGGTCTGAGAGTCCAATGTGGGGGACGGGTGCAGCTTTATATGCTCCTTTGTGGTTAGTGTAGGCCTAATGTGTTGTTCCCCCTTTTTGGAGGATCAACATGCTGCTGTAGTTTGGGAAATACTGTTTTGGCATGAGCATGGTTGAAATCCCCAGCCAGGATAAGAAATGTGTCCGGGTTTGCTGTCTGCTGATAACTGATGGCTTGATAAAGTTTGTTGAGGGCCTGTGTCCTGTCTGTGTTGATGTTGGTTGGGGGGGATGTAAACAGCAACCAAAAGAATTGCTGTAAACTCCCGCAGCAGATAGAAGGGATGGCATTTACCAATCAATAGTTCCACCAGCGATGAGCAGTGTTTACAGACCACGACTGAGTCCCGACACCAAGCATCTCTGATATAAACACAGAACCTGTCGCTGCAGATCTTACCTCCCTCCAGCAGGGCTCTGTCTGCCCCGGTAACTCTATCCCAGGGTAAACTTGGAGAGGTTGTTAGAGCTTTAACTTTATAATTCAATCTTCTTTGTTATTTATAATAGCCAGGAATGAACAGTGGGAGAATGGATTGATGGACTGGAGGGTGTGCTTCAACTATAGGAGGGTCACCTTCATCAGGTGGTGGCCTCCAGCTCACACTGGAGCACCCAAGTGTGAAGCAACAGGTATGAGGATTAGCACCTCCAAGTTTGAGGCCATGGTTCTCAGCCAGAAAAGGGTGGCGTGCCCACTCCAGCTCAGGGAATTGTTGCTGCCCCAAGTGAAAAAGTATCTCAGGGTCTTGTTCACGAGAGAGGGGGGTGGGAGAAGGATTGAGGCCGTGACTGCAGTGATGTGGATGACGCACCGGTCTGTCATGGTGGTGAGAGCTGAGTATGAAAACAAAGCTGTCAATTTACCAGTGGATCTATGCCCCTACCCTTATCTATGGTCATGAACTTTGGATAGTGAGCAAAAGAACAAGAACACAGATACAAGCGGCAGAAATAAGCTTTCTCCTAAGGGTGGCTGACCTCACCCTTAGAGAGGGTGAAGAGTGCCGTCATTGGACAGGGGCTGCAAGTAGAGCCACGGCTCCTCCACATTGAAAGGAGCCACTTGAGGTGGTTCAAGCATCTGACTACGATATCTCCTGGGGAGCATGCCGAGTGAGGTGTTCCAGGCTTGGTTAGGCTGCTGCCTCTGCAATCCTGCCCCGGATAAGCGGAAGAAAATGGATGGATAATGTGGATTATGGGGACAGGGATTACTAATGCATAGGAAGTTAATCCAAGCATATTTAGGGTACATACAGAAAAGAGAGAGATTGATGGTGATGATAATGCTAAGAAGAAGAAGATGAAGAGGAACAGTCAACACTAATAATACTGAAAATAATAAAAAATAACAATAATAGCATAAGTAAATTATTGAATCACACAATGCTACAAATATAGTGTGTGTGTGTTTGTGTGTGTGTGTGTGTAGTTCAATTCAGTTTTATTTTATTTATATAATGCCAACTCACATAAACAGTCACCTTATGTATTTAAGGTAAAGACCCCACTATAATTGCAGAGAAACCCAACAATCAAAACAACCCCTATGAGCAAACACTTGGTGACAGTGGGAAGGAAAAACTTCCTTTTAACAGGATAAAAAACCTCCGACAGAACCAGACTCAGGGAGGGGCAGCCATCTGCCTTGACTGGCTGGGAAGAAGGGAAGGAGACAGGATAAAATGCATGTTGTGGAAGAGAGCCAGAGATTAATAATAACTAATAACTATTCTGGATTTAACAGGGAGCCAATGAAGAGAAGCCAATATGGGAGAAATATGCTCTCTCTTTCTAGTCCAGGTCAGTTCTCTTGCAGGCTTTTCAGGGAGCTTTTAGGACAGCCTGATAGTAATGAATTACAATAGACTAGCTTTTCCGCATCACTCTAATACAGGATGTTTCTAATTTTAGAAATATTGTGCTAATGCAAGAAAGCAGTCCTACATATTTGTTTAATATGTGCACTGAAGGACATATCTGGTCAAAAATCTAATGCAAAATGTATGCATATCAGTATTATACTGAGAAGAGAGGAAAAGAGGGAAAACAAGTAAAAATAGAGAAAGAGGGGTGTATAATGAGGTGAGAAAAAAGGAGGGGGTGTGTGGAAAGGGGAGGGGGTTATAAGTAGGGATGTGTTTAATCTTTTACTACTTTTCCATTATACAAGTATAGTTTTATAGTGGTTAGGGCGATGACTACAACTATTATGGTATGGTTTGGGACTTTAATTGACGATAACTGACCTAATAAGCAGAGTGATGGAGAGCTGAAATTGGAATTCCAGTATTTCAGATAATCTGTGATTTCTTCCCAAAATTGTTGTACAGGTGGGCAATGCCAGGTTGTGTACCTGCAATCATCTAACGTGAGAGGGGGGCAGAGTGAGCTGTTGTTTGTATCTGACAAACAATCCGTGTCTGTGTTGCTCCAGATTGATGTGGATTTACATGGAAAGTGTGAAGTGCATGATGAGATTGGCTTTCCACCAGGCTTTCTTTCATTACTCTCACCAGCCTGCAACTGGGCAAGAATTCTTGAGTGCTAAATAAGATTTGATTTAGAGGAAGTACTTCAGCAATTGGGCAAAAAACCTGGAAGCAGTTAGTGATACTGGTTTTTCTTCAGAGATACCGCTGGATATCCTTAGTTAGCTGGCATGGTGTATGCATTAACATGTATGAAAATGCAGCCTTCCAACTGAAAAAGAGTTGATTTATCAGAGGAAGCAAAGAAGGCAAAAAGGGATAGTGATGGAACAAAGCAAGAGTTAACCTGGCAGTTTATTCCATGGAGAGTTCTTCAAAACTGTCAGAAGCTGAACAGAAGCTGAGCCAGTGATAAAGGCTTGAGAGCCATCAAAGGCCAGGAAAGAGAGCCTACAATAAAGACTTAAAGGTCATCGGAGGCCAGGAGATAAAACAGAGGGCCAACTGTAGAGGTTAGATGCAGAAGGCCAGAGAACAAAGCATTTATGAGTGGGACTGGCAATATGAATAAAGATGGAAAAGACACTGATGCCACCACCAGCTATATGTTGGCTTACCAATTCTTTGAAGTTACAGTGTGTAAAATATTTACCACTAGATGTGAGTAGATTACAGAATGCAGTCAACTAAGTTTTGTTTTCTTAACCCTCCCAAGTCAAGTGCTTAATCGTAGCTACGGTGGATACTATTGAATAAACATATTTTAGTCACCAAGAAGGATCAAAATCAATTGGAGATGTAGGACATAGTGATGACATGGTAGACTTTCGTTCTGTACAGGAGCAGTTTTAGACTGATTTAATATCTGTAGATTTTTTGAGCCATTATTCATTTATCTTTGTCTTTGTTACTTTATATGCCATTTTTTCTTGATTGTGGTGGGTTTTCTGTCTTTTTTTTTTTCTACCAATGGAGAATCACATTGTTTACACTCAGGACCAATTGAGCACTGAGTACACCAGTGATACTGCAGAGCTGGAGCTACGTGGAGAATTAAGAGGAGAAGATATAAATCATCAATTCCATTTGATTGTTTCTCTAAGGAACAGAGTCAGCCATCTTTCAGCACATCCTTCTTGAATAATTGACCAAAACCAGATATTGAAGTGTATGTGCATTATTCTACCTAAAGTTAGCCACTGAAAGTTACATCATCTTCAAGGATTTTGCAGGCCTGCATAGCAACAGTGATATTCAAACTGATACATGCTACCATAGATAAATAAGCTCTTCAGTGATAACACAGCCACTATAATAATGAGAACGAGAGAAGCTAGAAATAGCTGAACAGGTTCAGCCACATGTCCATGGCCAGGGAGATTAGAATGTGTTTTTTGGACACACAGCAGATCACATTAACATTATTACATTCTCTGGGAATGAACAGAGTGAGAGAGCAGCAGGAACGGAGGGAAAAGAGATGGAAATAGGTGAGAGGGCAACAAGGCAGCGGATAGATGGGAGAAGTTAAATAGAGCAGAATAAGCAGTGGAAAAGTGTGAAAAATATGAGCGAAGAAAAGCAAGATGAAGGTAAAAGGTAAAAGTTCTTTAAGTAAGAAATAATAATAATAAATTAGATAATAATCTTAATTTTTATGGCACCTTTTAAAAAACAAAAAGATAAGAAGAATTTACATTCTCAAGATATTAGAAGGAAGGAGTGCGTAAAACCAATTTTGTATCTGAACTGCTATCGATTAACTGGAAACCAGTAAGTCTTTTCACAGCTCCCATTTTGATATTAACTAGTAGTATGAATCACAGCTTTATTGTGTGGAGGATTTTTTTGTGCCTTAGTGATCTGAGGAACTATGTTATCGGGAGTAACTTACCCCTGGTGCCTATCCATTTTCCTCTAGGAGTGTTGGCGCAGAGGCCTCAGGCTGTGAGAGCTTCAGTTTTCAGCTCCTCCAGAGCTTTGACAGTTTCCCGACGGTTAGGATTAGGGTCTGCTGAGGTGGTTGTAAGGAACTAAAGTTGTAAGGAAGTTGGTGCCTGGTTTGGTGGGAACCCCCAAACCAAATGGTGGACAGAAGAGCCACCAAGCTGAAGAAAGCATCCTATCAAGCTTGTTGTTTTGTGGGACACTGGAGGCAGTTGACAGGTCCTGGAAAGCCAAGCAGCTTCCTGTCAACACTTTGTACAGTGAGGATGGAGTGCTACTGATCTCAAATGAGGATATTGTCAGGTGGTGGTAGGAGTACTTCAAGACTGATCCTAGTTTATCTGTTCAGGGAATGCTTTTCCATTGGTTCTTTGGCTTTTTTAAATATCATTTTTTGGCAAAGTTATGAACCAAAAGAAAGGTGTGTTCTTCTGGTTAATAGCTGGTTTGTACCTTAAAATAAAACCTCTGTGTTTGCTCTTGTGAATTCCACTCTTAATAGTAGAATTGGATAATGATATGCTTACCTCCTGGTGTTAATGCTGTATTTCCCTGCTTTTGGTTTAAATAAAAATATTATATCTGACTTAATTGAAATCCAAGGTGAAAGTTCTGAAATGCTATAGATTTAAATGTGTGAGCTGAGTATAGGAAGACAACAGGAGATGAACAGGGAATGAGACCAATAAGAAAACACAGAGTAGCTGAGACAGACGGTTAGACCAGCAGGTGTTTTGGAAAGTAGTGGCCACTCATATTTCACAGTTCACACAGTCCAGTTCAACAGAGCAGATTGGGTGATGGGTAATGTAGCAAGGGTAAGAGGGGTTAAAGCTATGATTTCACCAGTGTGTTAATATGAAATTTCAAACACAGTTCTAATTGGTTTCACATGTATGTTACTGTAAAATATGCAGCACTGTTTCAGTCTGTCTGGAGAGGAGTCAGCTGACCCATGACATCATGGTCTGCCATTGTACATCATGTTTGTTTTTTATTTTGCCTCCTACTGCAGTGTATGCTGTTAAATGCAATCTGATCTGGGAGAGCTGGGAACTGGCGCTGATGTCATTTGTGCTTGAACAAATTCAATTTGGTGTCAAATTGTACAAATGTGCCTGAAAACTAGAATCCATGGTGGAATGATAAAAGGATTACAGCATTGATGAAATGAGAAGCCTGTGTTCTGCTAAGAAATTATGCCACTCATTGAGTGTTAGGAAGGTGGTACAGGTTTCTACAACTCCTTTTTCTTTTATAAACATGCTCCTTAAATAAAGAGCACAGTAGGAAATGCATAATGTGAAAGATTATGCTGGATTTAAAAGAAGAATTGGAAATAATTCTGAATAAAAATTTGGACATAAATTTACTGGTTTGTACTATTTTATTTTGTTTCAGTGAAAGATTCATCAGACTGATGATGTGATTGGTTTCAACCAATACATCAATTCTGCCAAAACAACCATAACAATGGTGGGAACCTAGATGGTTGCTCTGTTGGTGCTTACTGTGTTTGCAAGTATGAATATGTTGACATTGTTGATGTGATATTTGGAAAGAGAAGAATGCCAGTTAAACAGGTCATGTAGAGGGCAGGTTTTGGGGGCTTGTTGTTCTAAAGAGGTCCTACAGGGGTACTATCTGCATAATCATGTAGAGAGTTCTTGCTGTCGAAAGCTGCCTAATGAGGTTTGGTACTGTCATGCTGAAGAGACACCAAAACCTCTGCTCGCAGTGATGTACAAGGCAACATGTACATATGAATATGGATGAACTTAGGTTACAATGGTATTCTGTCTAGAAGATTCATCTTTTAGTATTATTATTAGCCACTTAATGTTAACAATGCACCAGAGTTATTTCTTTTAATGTAGTATTTAATTAACTCTGGACTGAGCTGAACTAACCCTTTCCCATTAATTCAAACATTTAGTTAAGCTAAACTTGCTACATCTGAAACAGCCAAAAAGTATTTTCATCAATAAAGATGGAGGTCGGAATAATGAGAAGCTGAATTGTTTATTTCAGGACAGAGCAAGCCACAAAGGATTAGCCAGTCAAAATAATGCTTACTTCTGTAGTGTACAAACACATACAAAGAAATCCTCTTTTCAAATGAATAGGGAAAATTGAGATTAATATGGATTTATAGGGATTAGTCACGTAAATCAGAGAGTAAATTAAAATGGTAGGAGACTCCTTGTATTAAAGTAAAAATACAGGTATGGTCATTTCTCCCACACAGAAGGAACTAGATTGTTTATCGAGGCTCTGAGGATTCTTGTGTCTTTCAATGGCGATATGCCTTTGTTGAGACAGAGAGAGATCTGTAGCCATTTCTCAGAGCTGTGATCATTTTTAGCACTCTCCTCTGGCACATCCCTCTGCCTGTAGTGATCTTGGCAGCCTGTTAAACCAACTGTGTCACCCTACAGTGATGCAGAGACATGTGAAGCGAAATGTGTTACACTGTGTGACCTGGCAACATGTGCAACCAATCACAGACCCCTGAAGAATTGTCTGAGATCTTGCAGCCTCCGGTGAAATCCCGCCTGTGAAGATAGCCGCAGTGCCATTCAGAAGCAGAATTCTACTCTAAAGGAGGCCTCAAGACCAAATTGGTCCTTTTTTTGTTCTAATATGATGCACATTGTGTAAAATGTTAATGAGGTTTGCTGTGTACTTTTGGCTACCAACAGAAACATGCACTGACCTCAAAATAGGAGGCAACTGGTTACTTTTGAGATCTGGCTTTCTGGCCTCGGGTGGGCTTCTCCTCCCAAGTGCAGTACATTAACTGAAAAGTAATAATATAAGATGTGTTATCAGACTCTCATCATCACTTTCAGCCTGTACTTTATTTAAGAACAACCCTGAAGGCTTACTCCTGAGACAGGGACAGAAAGCTCATGAATATCAGATGCAGCCTGCAGCTCTTGTAGTCCTGTCAGGATCGTCACACATTAAAGCACTTACAGATCTGTCCTCTTCCTTGCATCCACACCACTGTAACCTCCTATCCTTAAAACCTCCAGATGTAACAGGTTACTTTGAAATGATTGTTTTTTAATGCTATTAATGATTGTTATTAATAATTAACAACCCTAGCTTTAATGTATAGGGTGGGTAAAAGCACTTCCTGTCTTCTGGAAGTTGCGTGTGAAACCAGTACATTCCCGTTTCACTTTAACTCCCCTCCTCTAATTTATTTTTTTATCATTTATTTACTTTTATTATTGCCCCACATAATGCATACATAAATAATAGTATTGCCTACTAAATGATCTTTATGGAACCCATGCTGTGTTAGATCACTTCTTTATCTATACTCTGAAAGCATTTGAGAATTAAAGGGATCAGTTGTTGTAGCTTTAAAATGGAAATGTTTTTACATTTGTGGTTGATACAGGATTTCAGCTGCTCAGAATTCTGGGGCTTCCTTTCTGATATGACTTATCTTATGTTCTGCAAGCAGGCCAGTTAGGTCACAGACTTTTTTTGTGTAAAAAGTATGTGCTGTTATAATAATGCAGAATGTGGTTTGCCATTGTGTTGTTACTGTTTTTCAGCAGTGTCACTTGCATAGAGCAATCTCTCTTGATTCTTTTACATTTTTGAACTCTTTGCCCATGCAATCAAACCTAATCAGTTGTGAGATTTTCCATCAGGTATTTTTTAAGTCAAATTCAAATTTTACAGAGCATGTCAACTCTTTAGAAATAGATGTTCTTTGATGACTGATGTATTCATCAGCAGTGAAGTAAGAACGCCCGCTGGAAGTGGAGCAGCCTACTTACCATTGTAAACATTGCTAGACCAACACAAAGTAGCACATAATTGTGAAGTGGAACGAAAATCATACATGGTTTTTCTAAATTTTAATCAAATAAAGATCTGAAAAGCATGACATGCAAAAGTATCCAGCCCCCCTATACTTACCAATTATGTGCTACTTTGTGTTGGTCTATCACTTAAAATCTCAATAAAATACATTTAAGTTTGTGGTTGTAAGGTGACAAGATGTGAAAAAGTTCATGAATACTTTTGAAAACCACTGTATACTGTAAGGTAAAGACCATACAGTAATACAGAGAAAACCCAACAATCAGACAATGCCCTATCACAATGTCCAGTCTGTATTTGGCAATAGTGGGAAGGAAGCCTAAGCCTATTGCAGTGTAACTAAGGGAGGGTTCAGGGTCACCTGATACTGAGGATTCTCAGGATGCTCAGGCTCAAGATAGTCACGATTCTCGAAATGCTCAGGCTCACGATTAGCCAACTGGAGTACAGTCTCTGGGGTGGCCAGCACAAGCTCAAAACCAGCTCAGACTCTGGAGAGGCCCTGGGTGGAACAGACTGTAGGGAGGCATTGGGCGGAGTGGCAGACTGACTGAGCTGCTGGAGGAACAAGGGATGGTGAAGCTTGAGTGCTAGGCAGCTTGGAGAAAACTGCAGAGAACACTAGGGGCAAAAAGGCTAGACAACAAAGAACAAAAGTTATAGACACACTGAACTGAAATGGAAACACCTGGGTAACAAGTTACAACTGAAACTTATCAAGGATAATGAGACAGGGACAGAAAAACTAGAAAGTGGACACAACACACTTAACTTGACATATAGTTACAAAAGACTATACCGAATAAACTCTAAGCAAAATACTAATGGAAATAAACAGGAACTGAAACAAGGTGTCAACGTGGGAATCAAATGTAAACAAACAAACTAAGAACCAAAGAGAACATCAAATAATAAACAAGAATTCAGTCCAGAAAAATCTCAACACCCAGGACGATGACATGACAGGCCCTTTGAAAACTTACCTCTGTGTGCAGCTGTCAACACTGTTCTTTCAGCATTTAAATTTTTTGTTTTCTGTTGTCATCTCCATAACTAACGTGTGTCTCAGGAGCTCTGCTGAAAGCTGGATGCCAGTTTGGTGCTATATAGTCAACCCTGATGGGACTCGGTTTTGACAGACAGCAGGGAGAGAGTGTTCCTCTGTGTATGAAATGCAAACAAAGACAGCTAGCATTGTTTGCATTGCAATCATGCCACATTAAGGTCATGCAAATAAGATAATCTGTTAAGTTAATCAGTCTTATTGGCAAATGGGTGGGTTTTGTGGTATGAATTATTTGGGGGGTAGATTGTCAACATAAAATGTATGTTTTGTTCTCATGGTGCTTATTTGTAGACTATAAAGCTGTGTTACAGCACATGGATTAGAACAGAGTTTTATGCAGCTGTGCTGAATGAATCTGGCAATGTAAGTAATGTTAATATGTCGCGTGGGATTTTGTTTGAAAGCTTCTCTGCAGGGCTTTTAGTGTCTGGGCAAATACAGAAATATAAAAGAGCAGATGGAAGAAATGGAGACAAAGGAGGAGCAAAAAAAAGAAAGGAATGATTGAGAGATGAAGAGGATGTTGTATCCAGTATTCTTACTGATCTAAGCCTGACAGTTTCCTTTTTTAGCCTTAACATTGTTCAGAATGTTATTAGAGTTTATTTGTGGCACAGCAGTTTTCTGAAGGTAAAAACTATAACTATATTATAACTAACTCAAATCTGCAGGGTGTCTGTGGTGCAATGACTTTGTTATTCAGTCTTTTCAAATTTGGTTTAAAACATATTACGAGTCTGAAATTAATTCCTGTATTTTTATTTTGCAAATCTTTCTAATAGAAATACATGTGCATTTTTGGATGCCCACAATCACTATCTCGGTAATCCTTACTGCCAGTGTTTTTCCCTCAGTTTAATTAAATTGAACTTTTAAATTGCACACAGCCTGTGCAGATGTGTTATATAGAGTGATATGCATAGCTTTTCAAAGCGACTGACTTAAAAACTTTTTACATTGTCAGCCCTTTGGCCAGGTTAACACTGGGTTAGAGGAGAATGGTCTGTATTTGATATTGAAAAACATCTCTCTTGCACTTTGAGTCAGACTTTTTCACTTCACCATATCTTTTATTTTTCTCTTTATAAGATAAATGTGTGGACATTTTTATGTTAACTTTGCAATTAAGTTAATAAAAAATGTTTAGAATGTACACTTGGCCAAGTTAGAGTTAATACAAACTCTATAGCAAAGTTGTAGTTAACTAAACAGCTGAACTCAACCCCCATTCACACCTTTGTTCCGGTGACCTCAATAGGTCACTTGATACAATGGAGCAAAGTCCCAAATTGGTTTCACCTGAAACCACTGACTGTAATGACCCATGCCTCCTTTCACACCTTGGCACATGTGATTATGCACATGAACAATGGAGGGTCACAACCACCTCCAGGGGACTACGCCCACTGGGGTTTAAATACCTGGGTCTCTCCACATTTGGTTTGAGAACTGAAGAAGCCTTTCGGATGAGAGGTAACGTCGAAAAAAGTCTTCCAGAAACAAAAAGAAGTCCAGTCGCCCTTTTTTTTCAAGCTTGAGAAACAAATGAACTACTTGGCTAAACTTATGAAAAGACCACATTTATGAATTCAACCAAATCTTCACATTTTTAAGAATGTGGGGATTTGGTCTCAGCAAATAGCCAGACTACAGGCCTTCCATATTATCGGATACTTTGCTTTCATCACATCACTTTTCACTTTGTTGCCGCTGTCATGAAGAACATAATTCCAAAAAACCTCCAACATAATTTGGGCAGCAGTCTCAGAGAATGTTTTTTGTTAAGTCTAAAAAACTCAAACCAAACCCCCAAAATTTGAGTTGATATAATGCACACATTTGCAACAGACCAGCAACCTGTCCAGGGTGTACCCTGCCTCCTGCCCTATGACAGCCGATTTTCTCAGTTTTAATTTATCTTTCACTGCAAAAGTTGATAAGATCACCTTGGTTTCCATATGTTGTTGTTTACTGTCACAGTAAAGGCTGAAAAAATGCAGGTCAAATTTTACTTTACTTTATAGTAATGATACATAGGTTTATCATGAATTTATATTACATACATGAAATGTTTCAGTAACCTGAACCTTTTAAACATTGTCTAACACAATCTTGGAGCATGAGAGCATGCCTGAGGAATGGAGAAGTAATTACAGAGGGATGAAGTTGATGAGCCATACCATCAAAGCCAGAACAAACAGACTCAAGAACAGTTTCTTCCCCAGAGCAATCACCACCCTGAACTCTCACACTCACCCACTCTAACTGTGCAATACCACATCTCTGTGCAATATTATATTATTCATACTGAACAATATCTATCACTCCTATATTGTGTAATATCCAATATTCATTCACTAGTGCAATATTCACCATCTTCATTATTATATGTATACATTTATTTTATTTTTTTACAACCTGTATATTTTTATACATTCTCTTATTTTCTGTATTTGAAATACATTTTATTTTCTGTATATTTTTTGATTATATTAGATTATATTTTTTTTTTAGAAATTTTGACTTTCTATTGCATGGCACTGAACAGGAGTGGCCCTCCAATATCATTGTACATCCTCTATAATGACAATAAAGGCATTCTATTCTATTCTATGGGTTCAAGGTATGGATGGTGTTCGAGTTACAGTATAAATTCTGTTCTGTTTATTATGAATTATCATGTCTTCTGTTTGTATGTTTTTATAAAATGTTTTGTGTATATATTATACTGTTGTTTTTATGTTTGAAACGGAAACACGTGGTGATGTTTCTCACAAAGGAAGTTGTAGTTACCTGCAGGCTGTTTCAAGCCTGCAGAACACACATGGGATACGTGTCTCATATACGCCATGTTACGCATGCACATTCCACAGTATACTTACTACCATATATGGTAAGGAAAAAGCCAAGAATGTTTATAACATGCTATAAACTGCGTTTGGTGTAACCCACGTGATTTTATTGTGAAAGTCCGAATAAAAGCGCTGCGCATGAAGCAGTCCCTTGGGACTGATCACTTCCGCTCAGCCGAGAGTTGAGTTGCAGGAACTAGTAGCTCCTCCTTGCGCAAGTAAAAAAAGAGTTGTGTGTTTGTTCTCTGAGTTTATTAAAATGATCTGAACCTATCAGATGGCATTACACTGGAGATCGGCTCTGAGCCCCTTCTTGTTTGCAGTGGTGATGGACAGGCTGACAGATGAGGTCAGGCAGGAGTCTCCGTGCTCTAGGATGTTTGCAGATGACATTGTGCTCCTGTAGGGAGCAGGTGTAGGAGAGGTGGAGGTATGCACTGGAGAGAAGAGGAATGAAAGTCAGTAGAAGCAAGACAGAATATGTGTGTGCAAATGAAAGGGAGACAGGTGTAATAGTGAATATGGAAGGGGTAGGGAAGGTGAATAAGTTTTAATACCTGGGCTCAACCATGCAAAGCAACGGACACTGCACAAAATAGTAGAAGAAGAGCGTGCAGGCAGGGTGGAGTGGGTGGAGATGAGTGTATTGAGACCCGCTATGATGTATGTATACATATGATGAGAGGAGGCTGAGCTGGAGGTGGCAGAGTTGAAGATGTTAATATCTTCATTGGGAGTGACCAGGAGGGAGGGACAGGATTAGAAAGCAGTATATCAGAGGTATAGCTCAGGTTGAGCAGCATGAAGATAAAGTTATAGTGGCAAGATTTGTTGTTTTGACATGTGCATAGGAGGGATACTGGAAAAGTCTGCAACAAACTACAGTCATGTGAAAAATACAAATTTCTTAGGTCTCTATGTATTCTTACGAAAAACTAAGTACACACTTACTGCTTCCATAGTAATTAAGAGGATAAGTAGTAACCATGTGCTGCTAATGAGCTATATTTGATTAATTTATCATCCGCAAGTGTGACCACATCCACAAAAGCTGATGTTCTGGCAATTTGGTAGTCTGGAGCATTCAGGGGTGTGTTAACACAAAACCACACTCGCTGAAGTGAAGCAATGTTGTAAAGAAGATTGAGCCAAAATTTCTCCACAAGACTTTCTTTTTCACAGAAAATATGTCATCCACACACCTGAGTGCAGATGGAAACTCTTCTTTTTCACATTAACATGTGTACTCCCTACCATTCCAGAGAAAGTCCACAGAGAGACCAGATAAAAACTCTGAGGCTGCCATCTCTGGTGCACCTTCATTAAATATGCTCTGTGTAGGGTCTGAGACTACTGATGGTTTGACTGAGCCCTATGACAGTCAGCAGTGGAATATAGCCCAACTCAGATTTTATGGTTAATCTGGATACTCACCT
>JASGAU010410205.1:20103-31716 GCA_030220045.1 Australoheros facetus
CCCCCCCCCCCAACGAAAACCTGTGCTTGGCCTTTTCCTCTCCCATCCCACTCTTTTCAGTGATGTGGAGTTCTCCATGTTTACTAGGCACTAAATATGAAGTCATGTTCCATTTACTGATTTTCAGAAAGTTATGACTCCTTCCCACTTCCTTGTATGGAAGACTGCATTGATAGTAGTTGCCCTGCTAAGTTTGTCACCAACCTGGACCTCTTTAAAGGATGCTGGTGGCCTCTGATATGACATGTTCCAATGCTTAATGCATCTATTGTCAGCAATGTGCCTCAGTGTAATGTATATCAACAAAGGAGTGGGGAATTTACACAGTAGTGGAGACAACATTTAATTACAGTAGATGTCTTTCTGAAAGTGATGTATTTAAGTTTAAGGATATCATTCCTAAACTGTTATCTTCAATGCCAACACAATGCAGAGCAGCTACCTAAACTCTACACAGAGGTTCATTATCTCATTAATAGTGTTACATCCTCATTCTTTATTTAGCCTGGAAAAACCTATGTACCTCAGGCCTTTAAGGTGGCATTAATTAAAATACTAATTAAAAAGCCATCACTTAACCCAGGTGTCCTATCTAATTATAGGTCAATCTCCAACCTTCCTTTTCTCAGACAGTTACAGTGGACATCTCTGTGCTTGTCTTGATAGACCTCAATTCAGTCTTCAATACTGTTGAGCATAATATTTTATTACAGAGATTTAGAGCATGCCATAGGTATTAAAGGTACTGTGCTGCAGTGGTTTGAATCAAATCTATCTAATAAACTCCATTTTTTTCATGTAAATGTTGTCTTCTTCACACACTAAGGTTAATTATGGAGTTCCACAGGGTTCTGTGCTAGGACCAATTCTACTGACACTGTACATGCATCCATTAGGCAATATTATTAAAAGGCATATCATAGATTTTCATTGTTATGTGGATGATACCCAGCTTTATCTTTCCATGAAGGCAGATGGCACACACCAATTAGGTAAAATGTTTAAAATTAGGTAGAATGTCTTAAAGACAAAGAGCTGAATCACCTCTAATTTCCTGCTTCTAAATTAAAATGAGGCTATTGTACTTTGTCTTAAAAATCTTAGCCACATGGTGTCTAACCATGCAATTACTCTGGATGGCATCATTTTGGCCTCTAGTAACACTTTGAGGAATCTTGGAGTAATTTTTGACCATCAATGCACATGTTAAACAAATATGTAGGACTGTTTTCTTGCATTTGCAAATACCTCTAAAATTAGAAACATCTTGCGTTAGAGTGATGCTGCCCTTACAGCTCCCTGAAAAGTCTTCAGTTTTTCTAAAATGCTGCAGCTAGAGTACTGACAGGGACTAGAAAGAGAGAGCATATTTCTCCCATACTGGATTCTCTTCATTGGTTTCTTGTTAGATCTTCGATAGAATTTAAACTCTTTCTTCTCACATACAATGTCTTGAATAATCAGGCCCCATCTTACCTTAAAGACCTCATAATACCATATCACTCAAATAGAGCACTTCACTCTCAGATTTAAGATTCAAGATTCAAGAGACTTTATTCACCATTTGTACTTGCACGCAAGGTTTGGGTACATATAAATTCTTGTGCAGAGCTCTTGAGTAACAGTGCAAAAAATATAAAATAAATAAATATATACATAAATAGGAAATAGCTGTGCAAGATGTAAGAAATATAGATAGAAAAGTTTTAAAAGGCTAACAAGTACGGCTAAGACTGCAGGCTTACTTGTGGTTCCTACACCACTCTGCATTCTATCATTATTATTAATCTTTGGCTCTTCTTTGTCCTGTCTCTTTCCCCTCACCCGCAGCCTTGGCAAATACTGGTTCTGCTGGAGGTTTCTTCCTGTTAAAAGAGAGTTTTTCCTTCCCACTGTTGCCAAGTGCTTGCTCATATAGTCATGGTTGAAATTGTTGGCACCAGAAGAAATGTTTTTCCAGAAAATGAAGTATTTCTCCCAGAAAATTATTGCAATTACACATGTTTTCTTATGCACATGTTCATTTCCTTTGTGTGTACTGGAACAACAGAAAAAAAGCCAAAATTTATATAATTTCATGCTAAATTCCAAAAATGGGCCAGACAGAATTGTTGGCACCTTTTCAAAATTGTGTGTAAAATAACTTTGTTTCAAGCATGTGGTGCTCGTTTAAACTGACCTGTGGCAAGTAACATATGTGGGCTATATAAAAATCAAACCTAAAACTAGATAAAAAGGAGAGAAGTTAAATCAGTCTTTGCATTGTGTGCTAAGCATGGAGAACAGAAAGAGGAGAAGAGAACTGTCTGAGGACTTGAGAACCAGATTGTGGAAAAATATCAACAATCTCAAGGTTACAAGTCCATCTTCAGAGATCTTGATGTTCCTTTGTCCACTGTGCACAATATAATAAGAAGTTTACAACCCATGGCACTGTAGCTAACCTCCCTGGATGTGGATAGAAGAGAAAATTGATGAAAGTTTGCAACGCAGGATAGTCTGGATGGTGGATAAGCAGCCCCAATCAAGTTCTAAAGAAATTCAAGCTGTCCTGCAGGCTCAGGGTGCATCAATGTCAGCAGGAACTATCCGTCGACATTTGAATGAAAGGAAACGCTATGGGAGGAGACCCAGGAGGACCCCCCTGCTGACACAGACTTTAAAAAGCTAGACTGCAGTTTGCCATATGTACGTGAGTAAGCCAAAATCCTTCTGGGACAATGTCTTGTGGACAGATGAGACCAAGATAGAGCTTTTTGGTAAAGCATGTCTTTCTACTGTTTACCGAAAACAGAATGAGGCCTACAAAGAAAAGAACACGGTACCTAAAGTCAAATATGGTGGAGGTTCCAAGTAATTTGGCTGCCTCTGGCACTGGATTCTTTGACTGTGTGCAAGGCATCATGAAATCTGAAGATTACCAAAGGAATTTGGGTCACAATGTAGTTCCCAGTGTCAGAAAGCTTGGTTTGCATCCTAGGTCATGAGTCTTCCAGCAGGACAATGATCCCAAACATACTTCAAAAAGTGCAAAGAAATGGATAAAAACAAAGTGCTGGAGAGTTCTGAAGTGGCCAGCAATGAGTCTGGATCTAAATCCCATTGAACAACTGTGGATAGATCCTAAAATCGCTGTTGGGAGAAGGCACCCTTCAAATATAAGAGACCTGGAGCAGTTTGCAAAAGAAGAGTGGTCCAAAATTCCAGTTGAGAGGTGGAAGAAGTTTGTTGATGGTTATAGGAAGTGATTGATTTCAGTTATTTCTTTCCAAAGGGTGTGCAACCAAATATTAAGTTGAGGGTGCCAGTAATTTTGTCCAGCCCATTTTTGGAGTTTTGCATAGAATTATATGAATTTTGGCTATTTTTCCCGCTCTTTTTATTGTGTTGTTCCAATACACATAAAGGAAATAAACATGAGCAGAACAGAAGATGTGTAATTGCAATAAATTTCTGGGAGAAATTTCAGGGGTGCCAACATTTTTGGCCATGACTGTAGGTGGTCATCTGATTGTTGGGGTTTTCTCTGTGTTATTGCAGAGTAACTTACAATAAAAGCGCTTTGAGACAACTGTTGTTGTGATTTGGCACTTTATAAATAAAAGTGAATTGAATATTTGGGTGAGGTAGTGGTGTACACCGATAGCTGTAATAACCATATCTCCATCTTAAAGTTGGTATTCCAGTACTAGCAACTTCTTTGACCTTCAACCTTGCCAAGTGTGAGTTTGGTAAAGTGATGGTCCGTTATCTGGGAAAGCAGGTTGGCTAAGCCCATCCATGGAAGCAAAGACAGCATTTTTACAGCTGTCCTTTTGGACATTTTTGGGCATGACATGTGTTTCTGTAAAAGGCTCTGTGGTAGTTGCCCATTTAACCAGGCTGAGTAGCCCTACTGTTCAATTTGAATGAACTCTCTACTTTGCAGTGCCCCTGTCCTGGCTGGACCTGACGTCTCCTGTCCCTTCAAACTGAAGGTTGACAGGAGTGCCACTGGAGCTAGTGCTCCAGTTGTTGCAGGATGGAGAAGATGTGTGTCATTTAGTGTGTTACTTCCCTGTGAAGTTTAAAAGTCATGAGTTAAAAGGAGATACTGGCTATGCTTGTTGCATTGCAACATTTTGAAGTTTACAGTACCAGTCAAAGTGTGTCCAAACTTTTGACTAGAACTGTATGTTGTCTCTAGCTTTGCTTCTGTGACCATATTTTACTGATCACAACCCTCTTGTTTTTCTCACCCAGATTTATAGCCACAACCAGCAAATGGCCCTTTCAGCCTTGAAATCAAGCACAATAGGGAGTTGGCAGTGTGGTAATTGATGCACTTTCAAGTGTAGAATGGAAATGTAATTAAAATAAATTGTGTTTATCGTGTTAGCAATCATGGCAACTAAACACTTATAGATGTGACCCCCCCCCAAAAAAAAAAACAAAAAAAAAAGTGAATTGGAACTAATGGGAGGGGGTGTTACATGCAGCAGTGCTTCCAGTGTGCAGCTGGCACCACTCATGAGTCAGCTTTAGTAGTGTGGTGAGCTTCAGTGGTGTGCTTTGCATTGTGCATTGAGCTGCTAGTGAGAGTTGTTGCCTTCTGTTAGCAGAAGTGTTTTTCTTTAGACCATTTGTTAACCTTCCTTTTTGTTACCAGGACTTTTTGTTTGCTGACAGCTTTCTTTCTTTTGTGTTTTGATATAAATAAAAACCTGCTTTATTTTGAAAACTGTTTTGCAGACTCTTTCTTTCCTCTGGACATTTTTATATACCCCATATCCCCTACTCCTTTTTCAGGGACTTAACAGACCACTTAATTCTTAGAGTTCAGTTTTATAGCTTCAGCCTATTATTTATGAAGTCAGAGATCCTGATCAGATCTACTCAAAGTGTTAATCAGATTTATTGAGCAGAAAAAAATTCCAAATGAATCAGGAGGTGCTTTCCAATTTTGTGTCCATGGAAACTTGTTTAACAAGTTGTGTGCACAGAGCTGTCTGCTATAAAGTCACAATAAATGACAGCACAGTTTGCTGATAGAAATGAATCGGAGCTTAGGGATGTGGGAGGCACAGATACATGCCTCCCATCTTGTGTAATATGATCCCAGCGAGATAGGGAAACAGAAAGATGCACATAGAGATACATGTCAACCCGCCCAAGAAAATGAGAGATGGTCAGGTTCAGGGAGTTGTGCTTGGAAACAGAAATAGGATGGTGTAGACAGATATTACACTTCAGTGGCACACTGAAGGAAGGAGTAACAGAGGCTCTGTGGTTCTAGGACATGTGAAGAAAGACCGAAACAAATAATGGAAGGATCAGTGTCATTTCCTCACTGTAATGATACATTATTAAAGACACATGCTGCACACACACTCACACATACAGGAACAAAATGGAAGGCACCACTACTCTTATGAAGAGACAGCAATGAGGAAACATGTAAATGTAGGAGTATGTGGGAGAGAGACAGCACATGATTCATTACCACTAAATAAGATCTCTGAAATGTGTTTGGCTAAATTAAAAGATTGCGTATTTTAAGGGAAACCAAAATTAAGAAGCTAAACCAATGGAAATCGAAAAAAAAAGACATCTGCTGTAATAAGTCATGAAAGAAACATGACCTTAAATGTGACTATACTAATCACATTTTCATCTTAGAATTGTAACCTTCTTTTTTATGGTAACGTGCAAACTTTGCAAAAAGATTAGCAAATATCATATGTCATTATCATTATACCATATATATATAATATATATATATCACAATTTATATTATTTAGTTTAAAGTTGGCACTAAACTGCTCCAGTCCGCTAATACATATAGTGCCACTGCACTCCCCCCAGCAGGTCTGACCATAATCTAGTCCTGCTGATACCAAAATATGTTCGTCTTGTTAAACAATAGCCTATATCCACAAATGTTGTTAGGTGGACAGATGACTGTGGAGACACTGCAGAACTGCTTTGAGTCTACAGACTGAATGTACTTGGTAACCACACATAGTAAAAAGTGTATGTGCAGAAATCACTTAAAATTATGAGTGAAAACAACCTATATTTCTCATTTAGCTGTGGCACAAATTAAAATAATAAAAAGCAGAAATGTAGATTGTTTTCACTCAAACTTATAAGTGATTTCAACTTTCTGCACATACACCTTTTAGAGTGCATGGAGAGTACATTAACAGTTTGACTGGCTGCATCACAGAATATTATAAAATATATCGACTTTATGCTTCTTTGAGAGCAATAAGCCTTGGATCACTACTGACTTGAAAGAACTGCTTAATGAAGAGCAGACACAGTTTGTTCTCAGGTCTGAGGACAAACTGAGAAGAGTGCAGCATGATCTGAGGGTGAAGCTGAGTTTGGCAGAACGAAGAAAAATCACTGGGTTTAAGGTGACAGAAAGACAACCATTGGGCAGCCTGGAGAGAGCAAATGAGTTGAAGAATTTCTTCAACAGGAATAATTCACAGCCCTCTGCTGCCTCCTCCACCACACACCATGGCCTCCACACACCCTCACTACATTCAGTGATTTTGCCCTTCTCCCCTTCTTCTGAACTCTGTGAATCAGACCCCTCACTCACCCACTTTCTTTGATTTCTCAAGTGCATTAGGTACTGCTACTGAGAGAAAGGCTACCAGAAAAGTCAGTAAACAAGTCCACCATCTCATGGACTACTGACTGCCTCACAGTCTTCAGTATGTGAGACTGAGCAGAGCTCTGTCTGATTTGGTGATGTGCAGTACAGGAGCTCCACAGGGGACTGTGCTGTCTCCATTCCTGTCCACCTTGTGCATCTCATACTTTTAGTACAAGTCCAGGTAATCCCACCTACAGAAATACTCTGTAGTGGTTGGATATATAGTAATGGGAGGTGAGAGGAGTACGAGCACCTGCGGATGATTTAGTGGAGTGGTCTGGAGGGAATTGTTTGCTTTTGATTGTGAATAAGACCAGACAGGCTGTGACTGACTTCACGAGGAAGAGGATGGCTACACATCCTGTGTCTGTCCTAGGCCACAATATTGATGGGGTAGAGGACTACAAGTATATGGATCTCCACATTAACAACAGGCTGAACTGGAAGACCAAAGCAGAGGCTGCATACAAGAAAGAGATTCTCTATGTCCTAAGGAAGTGCAGATCCTTCAATGTGTGCAGCAAAATGATGGCGTTTTTCTATCACTTGCTTGTGCCAAGCACAGTGCACTTTTCTGTGGTCTGCTGCAAAGTGGACACGAGACTCTAAATTCTTACTTTTTTGAGCTACACTGGGCTTCAACAACATCTTTGATTAACCATCATAACATAGCAGCATCATAAACAGATGCAATACAGATTTAGTTATTTAACTCAAGAGATATTCTTAAAGTAATTTTCATGCATCTCATAAGAATGACTACAAAATAATTTAGTTTATCAAACATTTGGTGGTTATGATATATTAAACTAAGGTAAATAAGTCATTTAACATACAGTGACTTATTTATAACAGATTATATTTTAGGAACTTGCAGGATTACATGTGCCGCATTAACAATTGCATATGTACACTGTAATCTGTAGTGAAATAAAGGCAGTTTTCACCCCTGGTTTATGGCAGGCACATCAGGAGATGGGGGAGGCTGTCCCCTAGGTATGCATGTGCACGTGTCCATGTGTTTGTTATTCTATTCATTTCAGTTTAATTTATATAGCTAAATCACAACAGTTGTCTCAAGGCACTTTATACTACAATATTAAAGGAAAAACCCTAATGATAAGATGATCCCTTATGAGTAAGCCCTAGGTGACACCTAGGAAGCCTCTTGCAGAACCAAAGTCAGAAAGGGGTAGCCATCTGCCACAATTGATTGGGGCTGAGGAGAAACAAGAGAAAAGAAGAGCAAGGGGAGACAAAGACAAACCATAAACTATGGAAGAGAAAAGACAAATTTTAATGACATGCAGCTGTGGTATATAAATATCCTGGGGAGTGAAATGAGGTGAGTGTAGAGGAAGTATTCAGTGCATCATGAGAAGTCCCACAGCAGCCTGAGCCTATGGCAACATAACTAAGGGATGATTCAGGGTCACCTGATCCAGCTGTAACTATAAACTTTATCACAAAGGAAAGTTTTAAGTCTAATCTTAAAAATAGAGAGCGTGTCTGTCTCCCAAATCCAAACTGGGAGCTGGTTCCACAGAAGAGGGGCCCAAAAGCTGAAGGGTCTGCCTCCCATTCTACTCTTAAGTATCCTAGGAACCACAAGCAAGCCAGCAGTCTGAGAGTGAAGTGCTCTATTGGGGTTGTATGAGATTCTATGAGGTCTTTAAAATATGACATGGTTAGATTATTCAAGACCTTGTATGTGAAGAGAAGCATTTTAAATTAAATTCAAGATTTAACAGGAAGCTGATAGAAGAGAAACTAATATGGGAAAAATATGCCATCTCTTTCTAGTCCCTGTCAGTACTCTCGCTGTATTGTTTTGGATTAACTGAAGGCTTTTGAGAGCTTTTAGGACAACCTGATAGTGATGAATTACAATAGTCCAGCATGAAAATGATGCATGAATTAGCTTTTCAGCATCCCTCTGAGGCAGAATGTTTCTAATTTTAGCAATATTACAGTGATAACAGAATGCAGTCCTACATATGTGTTTAATGTGCACACTGAAGGACATATCCTGGTCAAAAATGACTCAAATTCCTCACAGTATTACTGGAGGCCAAGCTAAGTTATCTGGTTAGATGTCATGTTTCTGGGAGGAACCAAAGTTGTTACAGGAAATAAACCTCAAGCTGCTAGAATAAAGAAATCAGAACAGAAATCAAACCTTCAAACATCTGGAATAAGAAGAAAAACAACTTAAGCCTAAATTCATATTCACAAAGAATTAAAAACCCCAAGACAACAAAAACTCTTGAGGCTTTGTCTTGTGAGGCCTGTGGTGCGCACTGGATCAAATCAAGTTTTAACACAGCTGATACTACAGTATGTCCAGGCAAGTGCGAGGTGTGGCAGAGGATGCAAAGACTGGGAGAGGGCGGAGGGCGGAGGGCAGGGTTTCTTGTTGGAGGAGCGGGAGAAGGAAAGATAAATGAGCGGGGCTATGTTAAGGGATTGCAAAGTGGTTTGTGAAACGGAGGGACTGAACATCCCTCCTCCTCCTTCTCTTACTCTCGCACGCTGCTGCAGTCAGGCACAATCCAGCGCAGCTCCCGTCATTTTTCTCGCTTCTCTCCTGAGGGACTGACTGCATTCCAGCAACAGCAAGGCCACTTTTTCATCCTAAGATCGACCTTGCTCTCTAATCGACCGTTGTCCTATTACACGCCACTGGATTGCTGTCTATGTTAAAACCGTTGTAATGAGGTTTTGTACCGGAGAGCCGTCAGTATGTATGTAGGCGGATAAAATGGAGAAGGGTCGATAAATGACGAAGAGGAAAAATTAAAGGTCTCCGGGTGTTTCTTCGTGGGTTCGGTGTGGATATTTGTTAATTTTTCATAAGCGGGAAAAGGAACGCGGCGTTGTTGCGATCCCTTATCTCTTGGAAACAGGCAGAGGCTGAATATCAGCGGAGCCACCGCGACTTTCAGTACCATGGACAGAGGAAAGAGCGTGAAGCCTGATTCAATTACCAAGCTCGACCTTCTAATCAAGTTCAGCAACTTTGAAGCTGCTTTCGCCTGAATTAATCGTCCCTCTTCTCCTCGACGCTTTTCCGACCGCATTTAATGAGTTGCATGAAGATCGCTGTGTCCTGTGCGCACCGCGCTTTCGAAGCTGTGCGTTGATGTAGTTCTTATCCAAACACGGTAGAGCAGGTGAGGATAGGTTTCACAGTGTGAATGCAGCTGGAGAAGAGCTTGATGGGATTGCTCTAGGTTGATTTGGATTGTTTGTTAAATGCTTTGTTGCCTTTTGCAACAAATGAGCATCACATTAAAAATTGTGTAAATAAATCCTTTCTTCTCTGACGAACAACAGCTTGCGCCCGCAACCTTGCAGACTACCAACTGAAGACTATATAGGAGGAATACACTGACTCGGTCTAAGCTTCGCTGAGGCTCCAGCATCCTCCAGCTATGACTAGGCTTTGCCAAACCCTCCGCCGCAGGTCCGTCTCCCGCTGCTATCTGACCTTTACCCTTACTGTCTTCCTATCCTGCTCCTGCCCGGCTCTAGGCAAGAGGAAGCTCTACATTGGCGCTCTGTTTCCCATGAGTGGAGGCTGGCCTGGTGGACAAGCCTGCCTCCCTGCTGCTCAGATGGCCCTGGACCTAGTGAATAATAGGACTGATATACTGCCTGACTATGAGCTGGAGCTGATACACTATGACAGTATGGTGAGTACAAACTATGGCTTACACTGATGTCTGTGTTTAAATGTTGATCAGAACTAGTAGGACTTAGTCTGCACCTGCAGGAACACAACCAGGGCATCACAGCACCAAAAGAAACTGACACTAGAATTCCTGTAGACAATGCAACATTCATGTAGCCTTTATTATCATTTTAAGGCAACCTTAATGAAAGAGTTGTAGGTGGAAACTTAATGCTTTATCAAACATTGCTGAATCAACATTCAGTAATATTTAAAAAAACAGTTAAAAGTTATTTTAAACAACATCTGACTTTGGTAAATCTTTCTTTCTTTCTTTCTTTCTTTCTTTCTTTCTTTCTTTCTTTCTTTCTTTCTTTCTTTCTTTCTTTCTTTCTTTCTTTCTTTCTTTCTTTCTTTCTTTCTTTCTTTCTTTCTTTCTTTCTTTCTTTCTTTCTTTCTTTCTTTCTTTCTTTCTTTCTTTCTTTCTTTCTTTCTTTCTAAATGGCTGAACACATCTGGACCAAAATGAATTAATTAACACAGAGCCACAGACTTGATGATTAAATCCTTTCTTAGTGAGCCACAGTCATTTATAACTACAGGTTGAAGGCTAATTATAACACATGAGACCCAAATGATTTATAAATAGCCCACCAACCAACATTTCTTACTCTGTTCCATAACTTGTCAAAAGTTTTTACTTTGTCACTCTATTACTAAACTTATTAATGATATATTTGACAACGACAATAGTCACATGATGAAAATGTGCAGAAAAATTTAACATTTTGACTTTTATGAAAGGAACATTAACCTCTGAAGTAAAGATATAGATTATCCCTCCTCCACATATCAGTTATCTCTGCACTCCACAGACATATTTCCAGGATCATGTCATGCCATCAGAAGAATAAGTGGCAATCTTCTGTGTTTTTTTTTATGTTTTAAAATGCAGCATTCAGGCCATAAAATGGGTCGCAGCCCCAGAGATATGCTCTACCTACTGTATAGGGGTGTAAAAACTGCATCTCTGTGTTTGCAAAAGAACAGCAGCTATACAGCCTGCACACATTCAAATAGCACCACACTGTGCAAATGGCTCCCTGTGTGCTCACTGTGGAAACTCGTCTATTTCTGTCTGCATTCAGCCTGCAACCGGAATGTTATGAAAGCAACATAGTATTTTGAATTCAAATGTGATATTCGCAGTGAAACAGACCAGAAAAAGCTTTGATTTGCTGTGATAAAAGTAGAAACAGAAAGCATGACACTGAAATGGTGTAGTAAAGAA
>JASGAU010410207.1:0-10595 GCA_030220045.1 Australoheros facetus
CTCCCTTTTAACAGGAAGAAACCTCCAGCAGAACCAGGCTCAGGGAGGGGCAGTCATCTGCCGCAACCGGTTGGGCTGAGGGGAGAGAAAAGACATGCTGCTGAAGAGAGCCAGAGATTAATATCAATTAATGATTAGATGCAAAGCGGAGTATAAACAAAGTAAATAAGGTGAATGAAAAGAAACATATCAGGCAGGTGGTCATAATGTTATGCTTGATAGGTGTAGGCTCGTAATTGTATTTTGGGGATCTACTTAAACAGGTTTATACTCACAAAAATCATTGCTTAGCCTTAAGGTTTCTACAATTTCAAACTATCCCTTAGCATTACCGTTTTCTCATTGTGCAGATTACTCAAAATACACCAAAATCTTTGCCCCCAATAGGCATAAGGCAAAAGTGGCATAAGAATATCGATATCACCAAGTGATCTAATCTAAACAACTGTAATCTATTCTAAATAATTGCAAAAATCATAGTACTGCTGGAATATGACTTCTGAGGGTTTTCTTGTGAAGTTGCCAGGACTGCTAAACTTCTACGGGCATCAAGAACAAAGCACTGACTGTGTACTAGAAGAATAATGACAGTCCCAGTTGGGGACATCCATTTCTCAGATGCACAGGAGGATGACAAATGGGAGATGAAAATGCGGCAGATAAATGACACAAAGGCATTCAGTGCTATGACTGATGTTGCTACTTAAACAGTGCATGTTCATAATTGGTGATTTATGGTGGTCATTGCAGATTCACTGTCACTCTCACAAGTTCTTGTACATCTGGTGCCTCGCCACCATATTAACATCATTTGACAATTTATCTGCTCGGCTCATACTCTCAATGGCCACACTTTTAATAAAGAGTTTTATGGATTTAGCTGCTACTTAAACTATATACATAAAACCCTGAAGGAGTGACTCCACCATCTCAGCACTACAGTGATTTAATATTAATTTTCTTCAATAAATTCACATAAAAGCTCAGAATTAGTGGAATTTTCAGATCTTTGTGATCAAAGCCCAGTTCACCAGGACATTTTATGTTAATTAATGCCCAAACACATAGCTGTCAAGGCTAAAATTAGCTTTGTTTCATACCTAATTCTTGTTTTAAAAATATTTTCAAAGTTTATAAATATGAATAAAACCACACATAACTGCATGTGATTCTCTTCACATGGAGAGTATCACATTGCTTATATGGGAACAACAGAGGGACAGTCCAGGCTGAAGGCTGTTCCTGCTGACATTTAGAGGTGGGTTTTTCCTCTGTGGCATTTGCAGAGGTGTGGATATGAGCATGAAAGGTTGTCTGTTGGCCCTATGATGGACTTAATGTCCACCAGGGAAGGGTCTGGCTCCCTTTTGCTTCACTAACCTAGCTGAATAAGCCATTTAATGATCTTTTTCGAGACATATGTTCAAAAAACTAAGAACCATATCTCAGTAATTTATCACAGTTGTCATTCAGCATCTTGTCAGTGAGTGTTTGCTTGATGGTGAATGTTATTCAAGCAGGCATTATGGAGGTCTTATAAAAAAAAAATGTCTCAACAAGCAATTTAAGTACATTGTAAGTACATTGTGTTCTCTTTACTGTGATGATCTAAGCTTTTTTCTAGTTTAATTTCTGTCATTCTAAGTCTTGTGTAGGCATGTGTAGCCTCAAAACGTGAAGAAGAGAAGGTGGGCTTAGCTGTTACTTGTGTTCTGTTAAACTGGAGGAGATTGTTGCTTAATTAAAAATTATTACTGCTAACAGGAGGCTAGGAGTTTGGGGCTTGTAACTGGTTGAAAGGTGAATAAAAAAACAAACAATTTAGTGCACAAATAAAAAAACTTTTGAAATTATGTTTGGGTGAATTTTAAAACAAAAAATACAAAATAAAGAAATGAGAATGATTGTTTTGGGGGTTTTTTTTTGCTAAAAGTAAAAATACAATTTCAAAATAACAGTTTCATAGCTTACTAAATGACTGCACATTCATTCATTCATTTCACTTGTCTAAGGTGTGAGCATTAAAGTAAAGCTTGACCAATGCTGTTCTGCAAGCCAGCATTTCCTCTTTAGAGAACAATTCATATGAATCCTTATGATTCTATGTTTAAATCCAACCTTTAGTCCTTTTCTAACAACAAAAAATATAGTATTTACAATGATTTTTTTTTCTTTTGCATCTTTGCCACATTTACATGATTCACATTATCAAACACAGTTTATTATTAGACAAAGAGAAACTACTTAAACACAAAATGCAGATTTTAAATGATGATTTCATCAATTAAGAGCAAAGAAAAGCTATGCAAACCTATGCCCCCAACCCTAATAATTGGTTGTGCCACTCTTGGCAGCAAGACCTGCCATTAAGTATTTGTGATAACTGGCAATGAGTCTTTCACTTTGCTGTGGACGATGTCTGGCCCACTCTTCTTTGCAGAATTGTTTTAATGCAGCCAAATTAGAGGGTTTACAAGCATGAACAGCCTGTTTAAGCTAATGCCAAAGCATTTCAACAGGGCTTAAGTCTGGACTTTGGCTAGGCCACTCCAAAACCTTCATGTTGTTTTTCTTGAGCCATTAAGAGGTGGATTAAGAGGTGGTGTGTTCTGGATCACTATCATGATGCATATCCCTGGTCTGGCATGAACTGATGGCCAGACATTTTCCTTTAGGTTTTTCTGGTAAAGAGCAGAATTCATTGTTCAATCAATTACAGCAAGTCATTCAGGTCCTGAATCTGCAAAGCAGTCCCAGAACAACACACTACCACCACAAAATTTGTCTGCTGGTATGATGATCTTTTGATAAAATGCTGTGTTAGTTTTATGCCAGATGTAATAGGACTCAAACCTTGCAAGAAGCTCAACTTTTGTCTCATCAGTTTACAGAATATTTTCCCAAAAGTTTTTGAGATCATCAAAATATTTTTTGGCAAATGTAAGACAAGCCTTTGTGTTCTTTTACAATTTACTCGTATTTAAATTCTAAGTGATTTCTTGATTCAACAGGACTGGCAGTAATCACGTGTGGGTGTGACTAGTGAAATTGAACTCATCTCCACTGGTTAATCACAGTTAATTCATGATTTAACAAGAGGTGCAATTACTTTTTCACATAGGGCCAGGTAGGTTTGGATAGCTTTTCCCCCATAATAAATGAAATAATAATTTAAACACTGTATTTTGTATTTACTCAAGTTAACTCTAATATTAAAATTTCTTTGATGATGTTAAACATGTATGTTTAATTTTTTGTTCAGTCATTAAATAACCCATCAGCCACAGTGGCACATCTTGGCATCTGGCTGCCAGAGGAATAAAGACAGCAAAGACAGCTTTTATCTACATGGTCTTGATGGCAAATGACAGGTCAACAGTCCAGATCATTACTTCAATTAAAAAAAAATTAAAAATTAAAAAAGTAACTATAAACAGGCTTCTCAAACTTTATTTTTTATTTTTTATGCGTGTTATGAGGAAACAGCATTTCAAGAAACAAAGAAAGTGGTGGTACCTGGCCCAGGATGGCCCCCAGCAGAGTCCATATTGCCTGGCCTTCACTCCGCAGCTTTCCATTCACATTCAGCAGCTCCTCCAGAAACTCACAGAGCTGGAACAGGAGACAAATGATAACATGAGACAAACACAACACACACTGCACCTGATAGTATACGTGCTCAACTTATTTTTTAAATATAAAGACAATTGTCCCAAGTAACAACAAAAAGTTGAATCCTTAATCTTATTTATCTTTTTCTTTTACAAGGGTGAAAGAAAAATATTGATATTCATCTCAGTCTGTGTGTTAAGTACAAAGCTGGGACCAGGACAAGGTTGTTCTAGCTTAGCCCAACCAGCTTCTCTTCAAATTTCAAAACAAACCAACATTTCTCCCATTTGTCTCAATCTAGGGAATGTAAGACATTTTATTTCTTGGCAAATAGCAGTGAGGTTACAGCTACTATATACATCTTCCTATGTGGCCTTGTTATTATGCTAGTGAGTCTTTCAGTCCAGCCAAACCCACAGAAGGCCATGAAGGCTCACAGAGGAAATAAATTTATGACATGCAGAGAGAATCATTGTTTTTTCTCAGAGTTGCCCAATTTGAAATCTAAATTTTCACTTCTTCTTTAATGGTTAATTTGGATTAACTATGAATATGGTACATTTGTCTAAATAGAAATTGTATTTTGTTTATTATATAAGCAAGTGCTAAGTCTTTTCTTATTTACAGTAGTAGCAGGCAGTTTTTTTATTACAAAAGTTGACAAAAATTTTCAGTTTGTTTTATTTTACTCTATTATATCCTATATGAATATTTTACTCCATTTATATCCTATGAGGGTACGTTGAAGGGTTTAATATTGTTTTTTTTAAATATGTGGATCGCTATGAATGGCAGAGTAATTATAATTAAGGGTTGCTTGCTTCTGGGTCAGAACCTACAAGCAGTGCACCTGTTTTGGCTCATTTCATTTATGATACCCGCTATAAGATCAGATCCTTCTAGTTCAGTGTCTGCAAGTAAACCTGATTATAACTGGCCCTAATGGCTGATTTACAGCACTGTGGTAAACCTACAGCATGGGCTATTGCATAGGTCTATGCCCTAAATCACTGTCTATGGCATAGCCTAACATAGAAATATAACTACTTGTAGCAGCAAAGCAACCTTATCAGCTGTGAAGGATCTGGTTCCCATATTTGGGATAAATAATTAGCTTTTTTCAGTCCATTTTCTGTCTAGTTCTTGTATGTGACCATTTTCAGAGAAATGCTTTTTTAATTTTTTTTGTTGATACATCACTGACAATGTTTCCCAGTGCATCTTTGGAGATGGTTCTTGCATACTAATGTGGTGTAGCCAGTGACTCCTAGAAACAGGCTAGGTGATGACCAAGAACAGTTTGGCCACTACTGAAGAAATCAGTTGACAGCATGGAAAGATGAGCTAGGGACAGTATGGGTTAGCAGCCCATCCTGTGTCTTTCATGAGAAATAACCTCAATAAGGTATAGAACGCCCTGAAGAAAGATACTGCCAGGAAATTCCAAGATGGGGGTGGATGAGATTTCCATTTGGATGGACCAAAAAAGTTGACCATGAATTATGATGACCCTTGCAGCTGGACTGGCTAGGAGCAGGAAGAGCACATGTGGGAAGCTGTGTAAGAACAAGCATGGCCTAAGAATCCATCAAACCAAAAGTAAATGCTTGGAGTGGCAAAATGAGGTGTGACACTGAGGTCTTGTACCTGGCCAGGAGGCAACCCAGAGAGCCCAGTCCCTCCACACTAGAGTTATAATAGTTTTGGATTTTACGTTACNCTCTAATTCAGTTAGTTTTAATTAATTTTTAGAGTGGTTTTGCTTATTATTTTTTGTTTGTTTATTGCATAGTTTTCATGCTTTTAGTTTTCATTAGTTTTAGTATTAGTTTTAGTTTAAGTTTTTCATACTTGGTAAGGTGCAAGAGTAACTACTGCGTAGTAAGACCCTCTATGAATTGTCCCTCTATTTTTTTGTTTGTTTTTTTTCCCACTTTGTTCATTCCTTCATGCCTATTCCGATAGTTTCAACAATTTCCCTCCAGGAATTTGAGTCCTTATGTTGATGCTTTGATTATTATTCCTTATTGTCGTTCTCTCAATGAAGAATGCAAAAACAAGAAATTCACAGGAGGACTCGGCAGTGCTGAACAGGCCAATGGCAATCCTTCCGGGCCGCATGGACCCAATGTGTAGTTACATTTCTCAGGAGGCGCATGCCAGGTTACTGCAAAGGTTTAGAGGGGTTTCTGTAGCTGCCTTGTGCACACTTCTCAGGTGGACTTTGAGGTTGGTGGGATTTTCCACTTGAGAAGTGTTCCACACATTTTACCATAATCCACAAGAAGTCAGTCAGTTATATTTTTTCCTTATAATTACAATTTTTATTTTAGTTAATGAAAATATTTAGAAGAGCTTTGGAATGTCCTTCAAGAAAACTGGAGAACTATTATTGAAGACTACTCAAAGAAATTACAAGAAAGTTTTCCTAAAATATTTTGGCCTATGTTGAAGAATAAATGCAATTATACAAAAGTTTGACTTTCAAGCTTCTTACAATTGTACGAACTGTTTTGTCTTATATACTGTGTTTCTGTGTATGTTTGCATAGAAATACGGTATATACAGTACCAGTCAAAAGTGTGTCCAAATTTTTGAATGGTATTGTAAATTGTAATACACCTTTCCCATTTTTCTAGAAAAAAATTAAAAATACTGTCAGCTTCAGCCGCCTAGAAATAGAATCTTTAGGTAGCATAAATCCCCTAGAAGCACAAGTTCTAGAGCCACATCTCAGTAGATTTTAATGGGAGGCATATGAGCCTTGGTCACTTGCAAATGGCTAAGTAAGAACCAGGAATAAGAAAGGCTAAAAATCATAATAAATGAAAACCACTGAGAATACTATCACTCTCTGTGATTGGCATTATTATGGAAAGTACTAACTCGTCTGCAATTTTTAGCAGTCTATGAAATTGAACATCTTAGGTGACATCATTCTTGAGTTATCGCGTTCAAAAGATTTTTCAGAAAACTTCACCTCTCACCTTGACCTTATAGTCAAGGTCACCGAGATTCGAATTCATCCAAATTTTTTGTTGATTCATCAACGGTATGAATTTGAACATCCTAGGTCCCATCGTTATCGAGTTAATGTGATCACAAAGTTGAAACTCAGCCACCCACTTTAACAGCAGGGTAATGACAATACTCCATGAGCCGTTTTAGACTGAGGAGTGGCTCAAGACTTTTGCGCAATACTCTATTTTAAAATTAACAAATCAAAACGGTTATAAAATGCTTAAATTAAAGAGGAGATGAACCTCTGCCAGGCAGATGTATTATAGCTATTGTATGTGATATGAAAGATTTCCCATATCTGTCTTTGTAGCAGCAGAGCTGAAAAGTTTATTAGAGAAAATGCTCTAATGCCTGTCCAGTAAGATGTGCAGTGGTGCATCTGCCATGGCTAATCCTGACCACCCAGAAAGAACATTTTCCTGCACATGTTAAAGAATCTCAGTTTCCTTATGAAATAGATCCTTTATGCAGTTTAACCCCTTAACTGGTAGCAAAAAAATCACCTGAAAAAAACTACATAACACCCTCTAGTTATTATTGGCTCTGAACAACCCATTTCATAGCCTATTAACTGACCGCGTCTGGTCCGCGGGCCGAATGAAGTGCATTTATATGGCAAGCTAGACTCGCCCATTTTGATTGACACCTCATTTGGCCAATCATGTTAAGAAATGGGTTTCCCAGAGCCAATGATAATCAGAGGGCGTCATGTAGCTTTGTCAGGTGATTTAGTGCAGCTAAACGTCTTCAAGATACAAAAAGAAGTCCAGTCGCCTTTTTTCAAGCTCCAGAGACTACCATGACCTGGATGACTGAGAATCTACACAGACATTTAGTGCAGCTAGTTACATGATTGGCCGAATGAGGTGTCAATAAAAATGGGAGGGTCTAGCCTGCCATATAAAGGGGACTACAAACGACCCGTCACCGGGCTCTGGCCAGTTAAGGAGTTACACACAGTATCCTTATTAGAAGAAGATTCACACCTCACTTAAACAAAATGTATTAGGGTGCAAGTATATCTAGCTTGCACATCAAGCTAATAAAGCTTGTATTCTGCCAGAGAAGACATATGCAGTTTTTTTTTTCCTTTTACTGTGTATAAGTAAAAATAATTGTTGTTCAAGATTTATTTGCTCAGTCCACCATGAACATTCCCTTATTGCATAGCAATGCAGACACCAGCAAACAAATATAAATGCAAACATTAACATGTGCAATATGGTGAGGATTCAATACAGTACTATACCGGACACTTTACAAGTGATATGCACACATTGGCAATACTAATGTACTGTGACAGGTGAACCTTTTAATTTTACACTCAAATGTAAGGTAGACTGTTACTGTTTCACATCATCACTTCTTATGATTTGCAACTGATAACCCTGTTGTCACTGTTAAAAGCTGTACTGTTCTCTATCCATCGGTCAAAGCCTCACTTGTAATGGCATTTTCTCCAAGGCCAAAGCCATGTGAAAGCAACTCAGGCAGCACAATTAGCAATTCACACGCCATTAATAATGCTTAACATGCATGGCAGAAGACTGAACGCAACATTAACCCTGACTTTTATTCTGCCATTGTATCCCCATCCTCATGCTGACAGATAGAGCAGCAGGCTTATTGAGGAGGTCACATGTCTGAAAAGAGACGAGAAGAAGGTGCACACAGGGTTCCTGAAGCCAACCTGATTTCTCAAATAACACAACGAAGCCTTTAAATCCATTGAAACAGTCTGTGTTGAAAGATTTGTACAGTTAAAGATTAAAATTAATGAAATAATGAAGACTGTCACCTCAAAGAAAACTGTTACCTACTTTTATAATATCAATACTTTTTTTAAAACAATTTTCACCCCATCCATCCATCCATCCATCCATTCGCTTCCGCTTATCCTGTTCAGGGTCGCGGGGGGGCTGGAGCCTATCCCAGCTGTCATAGAGCGAGAGGCAGGGTACACCCTGAACAGGTCGCCAGCCTGTCACAGGGCTAACAGACACAATTTTCACCCCATGCAGTTAAATTCATTTTTTACCTGAGTCCATGTCTCAGAGGAAACAACATTCACCACCTTTTTTTTTATTGCCATCACCACTTCCAAGGAAACCTTTTGGAAAAATAAGCCTTTTCTGATGTCCTCTTGGACACTACTGCTCAGTATCTTCAGTCGTGAAATTTTTCTGCTCCCACAACAACTTCATCACTTTGTTCCATATGAAGTGTTCTTCTGCACATATTAGTGAAAGATGCCTATTGTGTCCACAGTTCTTGGTCTCAGCAAACTAGCAAATGAGCTGTGAATTATTAAATTCAATCTCAACTGAGCTTGTTTTTCTAAACTGAAACCCACATGTCACTCCACCATTTGGACACTAGGACAAGTGTCTTGCAGTGTCCTTAAGGATTCCTTCCCTTCTTTATTTAAACCTATATTATATATTTAATTCCATGAAATGGGTGTAAGCATCTCTCTCATTTTGCCTTCACAGCAGATTTAAAAAAAATTTTTTTTTAAAAATCGCTCAACCAACATGTGACCAACTGCAGAAATTCAGCTTGAATTCAAGGGGTTTAACTACATTATTGTATTGTGCATGAATTCCAGCCATTTTTATAGAGTCCCTCATTTTCAGAGGCTCAAAAGTAATTGGACAATTGACTAACAAGCTTCATGGTTAGGTGAGGCCTCTTCCCTTCTTATTCCATGACAAATTGAGCAGATAAAAAACAGAAATTTGTTCTAAATGCTGAATTTGTATTTGGTAGCTCTTTATTAGAATGAAGTCCAAAGAGATGCTAATGCAAATTTAAAGAAGGCCATCATTGTGTTAATTTGTTTTCAGTCTACGAGTGAGATGGCAAAAACTTCAAAGTAAACAAATCACAATTTGGCACAATCTTAAAAAGAAGGAATGCACTGACCAGCACAGGAACACCAAAAGTCCCGGAAGATCATGGAAGATGACTGAAGTGGATGACTGCAAAATCTTTACTTGGTCAAGAAAAAACACTTCACAACGTCAAGTCAAGAACAACCTCATGGGAGGTAGACATATCATTTTCAAGATCTACAACTGTTTTTTTTTTTTTTTTCGGGAAAACCACTGAGTACACTAAAAAATGAAAGGACAGATTAGACTTTGCCTGGGTGCCAACGCTCACCTGTTTTAGATTTGTAATGGGGGAAGTGGAGAAGAAGTGGGAGGGGTTGTGGGGTAAAAGTGCTGTTAAGTCAGTGAACAAGTGTGTGAAGTTTGATGGGTCTAGCTTTGAACAGTTTGCATCTATGGTGTGAATTTGAACATCCTAGGTGACATCATTCTTGAATTATTGCATTCACAAGGGTTTCAGAAAACTTGACCTCTGACTTTTACCTTCAGGTCAAGGTCGCTGAGATTCGAACTCATCCAAGATTTTAGTAGATGCATCTATGGTGTGAATTTGAACATCTTAGGTGAAATTGTTCCTAAGTTATCACATTAACAAGAGTTTCAGAAAAATTGACCTCTGACCTTTAGCTTTAGATCAAGGTTGTCTAGTTTGGAATTCATACAAAATTTTTAGTAGATGTATCTATGGTGTGAATTTGAACATTCTAGGTCACATTATTCTCAAGTTATTAACAGCCACCACTGACACCAATGCTGATGACACCAACGCTATGACAATAGCTCAACCTTTTCTTCGAAACAGCTTGGCTCAAAATTAACTTCTACCAGAATGATAGGAAGAGAAAAGTAAAGAGAGGTAAATGAACAGCTCATGGTCTGAAATAGGGCTGCAACTAAAGATTATTTTGGTAGTCGAATAATCTGCCATTTTTGTTATCGATTAGTCGATTAGTCAACGATTATTTCAGTCTTAACTCACCTGTTCAAGCATGCCCACCTGTTAACATCACCTTGTTCTCTTCTCACATTTAAAATGACCCATAAAAATACGAGTTTGAAACTAATCAA
>JASGAU010410208.1:0-13809 GCA_030220045.1 Australoheros facetus
AGATTAACCTTAATAATAATAACAATAATACTAATAATAAGTGCTCTCTCAGAAGATAACCAGATGGGCACTTGTGTCTTAAGCAGTCACATGAACAGCTTTCCAACATGTGTTAACACTGGAAAACCCATTTATTCATCCCTAAACCGTGTTCACCCAAGTAAACAGTGAACGAAAGGAAAACTTTAAACTGGTCCCAAACAAGACTGGAACTACAGTCTCCGGCTCTGAGCTGCGTTTGTGACACATCCACAACACCTACATGTGAACTCCAAATTACAGGAACTCTCTAACAAATGCCAAATATGATGTTTAGCTGAAGGACATGTTGACAATTTTATATTATTTAAGACAATGAGCTTCAGTACTGCAGCGCAAACTACAAAATTACCGAATTGTCTCACAAGATTTACTACTTTGATCCTTCAAGTTATTTCACTGCTAAATAAATCTTTCCAGATTTGAGAACATTTTAGATTGTCTACCACAAAATAAAAGATAAAATGATTCAAACGTCATCATGTTAACTAAACATAAAACGGGTCATCAGCAGATTGACAGTAAACAGATAACAGCATCCTAAGTAGTGGTTGCAATGTCACAGCTATAAAGTTACACCTAAATGCTCAAACGGCTCCCTCGTACATTAGCACTCACGTGCAGTGCCGGGTTCCATCAGGCTGTTTTCATTGATTTTGGAATCTGATAAAGCGCTTTTCCTACGCAGCTGGAACTTTGCTCATGCTTTCATCAACAATGTCACCATTTACAGACCCCACATAAATTCTGCAGTGATGAGCTGGGCATGAGCCATACCCTTGAACATGCACATACACGCTGAGCACCTGGATTGGCTTCATGCTCGCTACAGTACCTTTTGGCAACTTTCCTGTTCCCTTTCATTTAGAAGAAAGGCAACAGGAAATTTCCCACAAATGTCTTTCAACAAAATTTAACTCTAAAAATCTAATCAAACACTGAGTTTTTTGGAGGACACCAAAACAAAACCTCGTACAAACCTCTTGAAGGTCTCATTGGGGTCCTTTTGGCACATGAGAGGCTCCAGAACAGAGGATACAGATGGGCTGTTGAGAATCTCTTCGTACCCAGGAGAGAGGAGAGGAGAAGCCCTCAGCTGTTCCACCAGGCCCAGGATGAACCTCCACAGCACTGTACTCCTCTGGTCCTCCTTCTGGCAGAAGTGGGATGCAAGGCAACGCTGTGCCAACCCGGCTGCCAGCCCTGCCTTTGAGGTGGGACACACGACCTCAGTGCAGAGGGCAGTCTTCCCGGCACCGGGGCCCCCAGTTACCAGGACCCCTGGTGCTTGCTTGGGCCCCGAGCGGGCGTCCAGGCAGCGACGCAGCTTGTCCAGGGCCCATTCCCGGCAATAAAAGCGACGGCCCTGGAGCAAGCTGGAGCTGCTGGCAAATCCACTGCTACTCATTTGTTCCTGGGGGTCTGACATCCAGGGGACAACTCAGTGCTCTGAATGTCACATCCCATGCTCAGTGAGTAATTCTACTCCTGCTTTTGGGTAGAGCTGCAGCTGATGTGTGACAGCTCTGGGCAATGACTGGATATTTCTTTAGCCTGTCAGTTCCTGAAAGTGTTGCATCAGGCGATTATTATCGCTAGCTGTCTTTCTCCTGTAGGTCTGGAGGTGTAAGGCTGGCAAGAAAAGGAGTCAGAAAAAGGTAAAGTCAGCTAAAGGTGCGTCTCTTCATTTTCTCTCTTTGCCTTGATCTTTGTGCCGCCGAGTCTGAAACGCCATGGTTACCCACGTTCACCATGCTTCTCCTGGAGGATCACAGAGCCGCTCTGTCATATATCAGAAAGAGGGAGAAGGAAATGAGGAATGAGTCAATGACAACATGTTTCTCACTGTTTTAATGGCATGTATCTCACCCCTCCCCTGTCTGAGCCGCCCGCCACGTTCCAATTACAGCTTCTCTCAGTTTCGGTCCTGTTTCTTTCTCGAGAATCGACCCAAAACTGCACCTCTAGCATGAAATTCCCTTTTTCCTTTCTCACACCCACGGCTCTTTGCCTTCCCTGCGTTCATGCCTCAACCTCTCTCTCCTCTCTTTCTCTCTCATGCCTTCCGGTTTTTCTTGTTNTTTGTCTCCACCCTTCTTTGGTGTTTCACAGCATATCCAGGCATGCACAGGAGAGCTCCAAGGTAGAGGAGTGGTGAGGGGGAGGACTCGTGGTTGTGAGCCACTCTACAGCTGACAGGTGGGAGGAGTTACCTGGGGTCGAAGTTCAATTACAGGACAATTCATCAGCTGTAGGTAACGTAACCCTGCAAAGTCAGAATACAGCACCGACGTTCTGTGTCAAGAAGTTTATTCTTCTGGAAGTGCTGCTGACATCACAGCACGAGCTTTGAATTTCATTTTCTTTTGTTCCAACTTACTTTGAGATGATTAATTAGTCATAAATCATTTACTAAGCAAGAATGCCGGCCATATAATATACCATCCACTTTATATCATTATAAAATGAATATGTTTGATCTCTAGAGTCTAGACAAAAAATAAATCAGTAATTTAACAGCTCGCTCACTGGGAAAACATGATGAAACATTCTTTGTTTTCTTTCATTTAAAGAAGCGTTTCAGCGATAACACAAATCACAACAACTACACTTTAACAATGCTCTCTTTGACTTCCACTTTATTGATTAAAATATGGTTTTGATTTTTCAAAATATGATGATGGCACATGGAAGATGTTACAGCTTTAGAAACTCACTTCTCCTACCTGTGTTTTCATCAAAGAGGGGCGACATCTTCTTTGGTCAAGTACACTCTGGCATTTCACCCTGCATAAAAAAATAAAAAAATAAGATCAGCAAATAAGGTACTTAAGTTTCTATTTTGTGGCAACAACCACCATGGAGAAACCTGGCCATTTTTCATGGATCAACTAAAAAGCCAAGCTCTTCTGATGCATTTGTGCACTGGACAACGTTCAGAGGAAACCCAACACCGTGCTTTCAACACGCTGGCAGAGAAATTTGTTTAGTCTTCCCTGACCAAAAAAAACCCAAAACCAAACCAAACCAAACCAACATGCGGGAGGAACGTTTACTGTGTAATTACAGTTGCTGGAACTTTGAGTATAAAATGCTTTTAAACACATAAAAGCAGCTGCTATTATTCTTAGACAGCTTGCAAATACCTTTTCAAAGTTTCAATAATTATGTAATTTGCTGTTTAACAAGCTGTCACACACCATTCCATACTTTTCCCTGTTTTATAATCAGCTGTGAGACATGTACTGCATTTTTTTGCACAATGTATGCATGCACTGCACTGAAAAATTCAGTGCTCTGGATTTTTAGCCAACATGATACCAAGTATATTTCACAGCGATCCGTGCAGGAGATGGTGAAAAAATTAATTTTAAATTCTAAATTGTTCTGATTGAAAAAAAAAAAACCCCTGCATAATATACTGAAAAGTCAATAAAAGACTCCTCGTGAAAACCTTTGCAGAATTCAGACAAAATAAATAAAGGCCTCTGTGATAAACTAAACATGGTGACGAGGGTGCACACTGCTCTTCATTTCAAGTCAGTGACTAATCAAGCATCAGCTACACTAAGCTGAATCTGTGATTTAACACTTGCAAGACCCTGCTGCTGCTCTGCATATCATCAAGGCAAGCAAGGGAAGTTAAGAACCACCAGCTGATGTTCTTATAGGGGAATGTGTTTTAACCTGTGCAACATTTAGCCTGCATAGTTTCTCAGGCACGGAATACCCTCCTGTATATTTCCACTGTAAGCTGACAAATACTGAAAATCAACTAGAGAATTAGAGATGTGCTGTTTTAGCAGCACACTGATGACAGTAATGAGGAAACTTGGCACCAAGCAGTGAAGTTGTCTACATTCTTGTCATTACTTGTGGTACTAACAAAGCTCCCCGGACCTGGTATGCAGCCTGTGCAGATAGTGGCGCAAAAGTTGAAGCCTTCACCGACACACTGTCTAAGTAGAAGTCAAATAAAGCTAGATCCCTACCACGCCTTAAGTTGTAACTTATATACACACAGAGATATTAGCTGCAGTAATGCTTCCTGGTTCAAGCAGCACTAATTTACTTTTTTTTGTTTTTAAATCCATCTATTTATTTACCAGAAGGTGAACATTCAGTGAGTCAAAACAACTTATTCAGACTGCAAGACGCTGGCATTATTTGTGAATACAATTATGTATCGCTACATAAACAAACCTCTTACTTTGATTCTGCCACTGTTCTGTTATGGCGAACCGGTAACACAAGTAGCCGAGAACCAGGCACCAGAAACATTTACCTAGAAAAAAGGGGCGCCTCTAACTCCATGCCCCAATTCAGTAACCTGGTTTCTCACGCAGCCTGGACCTAAGGTGCATGTGAAGGTACTGAATGAAGTTGCCAGGCAACCAGCAAAGACATATCACACCATTCCATTAAGAAATTTTTTACACGCTCCACTCCCACTAGAAAACTGAAAATGTAATTTTTTCATATTTTTGTATACAACTTACAGAATTCGTCTGACAGTCTGAGAAACGTGATTATTCGCTTTGAGGCTGAAGGAGTCATCAGAACATAATAACACTCTGACACATCCAATACAAAACTGGAACTAGCTGCTGTGCTTTGGTTAGCATTAAGACTAAAATGGGACAACCCCCCCATCAGACAGCCAGACTCCACCTACAGTACCAGCACTTAAAAGTGAAGCCTGATCAATATCAGATTTTTGGGGTTGGTGCCAATTCCTGTACTTAGACTGTTGTCAGTGTTGGAGTCAGAGCAGCTCTGCTGGGAAAATACTGAATGATGTGTGACAAATTAAAGGAAAACCCAAAACCCTTGACCTGACAGTAAGGGAATCCAGTGGCTCTGTTATGCCACAAGGAGCATAAGCTGTTCTTTACAAAGGGAAGAGTCACTGCAAATGATTTCAAAGTTGCCCCTGCTTTGAAGTGTTCCCTTCCAGGATGACAGGGTCACCTATGCACAGTGTACTAGAAGGTACCCAGTTGGCTGGTTGAGTAAGAAAATGATGCCAATCATATAGTACAACTTCCATAATTGCCACATCTAAATCCAAGACTGATGGGAACTTAAAGGTGTGCATACAGGAAGGAAAACTCTGTAGAGATCAGAGGTGAAATAACTGTGGTGGGTACCAAGTTAAGAGTGGAAGAGGGTGTGGGAAATATACAAGTGGGTTATCTGTGTAAAAGTGCCTCAAATGTCCACTACAGCAACCAATGTCACCTTCAAAATCCATGCACAGCAAACAAATCCCTTGATACATGGTCAGAGCTTCAGATGCAGCAGTCTCCAGCATCATCATCATAACATCAAATGAGGGAACAGCTTCCTGTGGAATGGAGTTTCATCTCACCAGTGGCGCTCCAGAGACGGGGAGAATCAATGCTAAGACACGTTTTGGTTCAGCTTTTTCAGAAATCAATCCTAAATCTGTCCCCATGTGTCATGACACAATTTGACACGGAATTACCCCCAATTTATGTTTAACAAATGCAGATAGTGGTATCATAATCTAACACGTTATCCTTTTTATCGCCTCAGTTTAATCCATGCAAAAGAGACATGTATAAATGACATCCATATCTTGGCAGCTATAGGCTTGTTCCTGAAGTGGGTCTTCCACTCCGTTCATATTTCTTAAGAAAAGCTGCAAGAGGCAGGGAGTTTGCTGCTACGGTAACGCGCTTGCGTTTACAGAGCGCTTTATTCTAGTCGTTTTTTTTTTTTAAACCATAAATTCATATAGTGCTTTATTCTATATACTTAAAGCACTTCGCGGACCTGACAGCCACAGCCAATTTACTATCACCAATTAATCTAAGATGCGCGCAAATCAAATATATTTCCCAAAATTACCAACTTATTCCTGCAAATCATTAGTCAATATTTATTAATGTCACAAGGTAATTATTTATAAATACCTTCACATGATTCTTAATCAATGGATCAAAAAAAATAATCGGTGCTTTTTCAGCAATTACCCAGCCTGCAGGGCACACAGCAGATGAGCTGCACGCACTCTGGCCGCGTCTGTCTCTCTGTTGGAATCTACAGGTTGTCAGCGTGTCTGCTCACACACCAAATATTGGACGTTTCTCCCGCAGGTGCAACCAAACAACACATTTCCGTGATAATGTGTGAAACCGGTTCATCGGTCGAAGTAGTCGACGCCATTGTAAACATAAACACAAATCTCTTCCCGGATAGGCTTTTTGTTTCCGTCAAAGCTCGTACAGTCAGAAAAACGATTTATTCCACCCCCCAGCAGGACACCACACCTGACTTGTAAATGCACAGAGCGTGATCTTACCTGACACAGACGCTCCGTCTCCCTCTCCGAGGCTCATACTACCGACAGCCCACAGCGCTTCACCGGATTTTAATCACGTGTCTCCGACAATTCTTCATCTCATCACCTTAAAGGTGAACTTATTCCAGCAAGATGTTACATTTCAAGGACAGTTATTTCTCTCTCTGCTTCCTTGCTCCTTATAAAGAGAAAGATGCTTGAGGGGGGGAAAAAAAGCGGGCGGACATTTAGACTGGACTACAGGTTTTACTGGTTAAACTACACATGGCATGAGAGAAAAACCTGCGCGTCAACATGCCTGAAATTCAATGACCACAGAACTAAATAGACCTTTAAATTTAAAAGGATATTCAACACTCACAGAAAAAGAGGAAATATGGCTTACAGCCTCATATTTGCTTGTTAAGTGTTCCTTCAGTCTGTTCTGTTTTTCGTGTTTGTTCCCCAGCACATAAACACGGCAGGTCCTCTGAACTGTCCCATAATCACAACCGAACTCACAGTGCAACGAGAAGTGACCTTTTCACCCTGTGACCCCTTCTCCACGTTCTAACACACACTTCTAATAATAATAACCATAAATACCCGAATAATAAATAGCAAAAATGTTTTTCTCTTAAAAAATATGTTGGGATAAGTAATGCATTTTCCCTCCAAAGCTTGCAGCATTAAATATAATGCACAAATTATCATATAAACATTGAGACTATACACATATAAATAAGTATAAAATACACATATACACATATAAGCGCTATAAGAAAGACAACAAAGACAGTAAAAAGCCCTGTTTTCTTCTCCTTTTTTTTGCGTTGATGTTGCACAACATTATGTTGGTGTCTGCATGTTTTAAGTAGTAAAAGCTTTTGTTTTTCTGCAGTTTTGTGGCGTCCTAACTTCAATCTCACTCCAGAACTGTAAAAGAAGAATAAAAAAGGCTTTTTCCTTTCTTTTTTCACTGAGTTGTACAGACCTCTAGTGGCTATTTGAGGCAATTACATACTCAATGCCAAAACTATTAAGAATACAGATCATCAGATTTTATTTCTTAAACACAGAGTATGGACTTTATTTAACCATTCAGGGCACTGTTTTGATTAAATAAAACACTTTATGATTCAATTCTGAAAAAAGTTATGTGGCTGGCTGGATGGCTGGCTGGCTGGCTGGCTGGCTGGCTGGCTGGCTGGATGGATGGATGGATGGATGGATGGATGGCTGGATGGATGGATGGATGGATGGATGGATGGATGGATGGATGGATGGATGGATGGATGGATGGAAGGAACAAACATCTGATGGCACACTGCCTAGAAACACAACAAATTAACGCACTCACTCATACAAACAGGTTCTCACCCACATAAAGTTCCAGACATTCATGTATTCTTAAATCAAATTAAAATGGGATGGGCCAACACTAATTGTAAACATTAGCACTTGTACTTGTGTGAGAAAATTGTGTAATAAATAAATAACATAAACAGTATTACACCAGGCATTGATCACCATTCTGACCAACTATGGACAGTTTCTTAAGAAGTCCATGTTCCACAGGCAGATGCTATAATGGAGGTTCTAAATCAGGCATCTTGTGGAAGAGTCTGCTTGGGATGGGTTAAATGCAGACCTGTAATCCACATATAACAATTGTGCATATGTGGCAAGTGATGCAAATGGCACTGTGTTGACCTGTTGTTGTGTGTGACTACTTATGTGGGTCCAAAGTAGGTGGGAGAGTATCCATGATATATTTAAGGACAAGTCCCAGAGGCATTTCATGATTTTTATAGTTTGAGCCACTGGCCTGTTGATTCTAAGGCATGCTATCACAGACTGTTTGGGAATGGGCACTATGTCTTATGGCAGGTGGGGATGGTCCATAGTGATAGAGAACATTACTGAGACTCCATTCATTTTACAGAGTGTGCTGACATCCGGAGTCTGCATTAGGCAGCTTGCCAACATGCAGTCAATAAATCAAGCCATTTTTAGTAACATGGTTTGATTTGTAAAAAGCATCTTCAGGTTGGTTACTGGAGTCATGTGATTAAAAATAGTGGCTGCTGAGACACAAAATGAATTTTTGCCAAGTTAAACAGTGATGTACAAACTGTGATGCTTATAGATTGCCCCCCTCTTTTATCAAATTTATTCTAATGACTGATCAGGCCCTGTGTTATGTAAGATTTGACTACAGTTTAAACCCTTTTACTACCACAGGGGTCACCAGTGACCCTGACCCCTGTGGTAGTAAAAGGGTTAAGTACAGAACAGTTAAAGTTTGGGAAACATCACATTCATGGTTAACTTTAGATATTCCTGCTAAATCTCTGATTTGTTTTTTCACTTAACAAATATTGCCTAGTTGAGTTCTATTGTGTCCATCCATCCATCCATTTTCTTCTGCTTATCTGTCGCGGGAGCAGCAGCCTATGGAAAGAAGCCCAGGCCTCCCTCTCCCCAGCCACCTCTACCAGCTCATCTGGCGGGGACCCCAAGGCATTCCCAGGCCAGCCAAGAACGCCCTTGGGGACCCAGGAAACACTCTATAGCATGTCCTGGGTCTGCCCGGGGCCTCCTCCCAGTAGGACATGCCCGGAACACCTCAACCAAGAGGTGCCCAGGAGGCATCCTAGTCAGATGCCTGAACCACCTCAACTGCCTCCTTTTGATGTGGAGGAGTAGCAGCTGTACTTTGAGCCCCTCCCAAATGGCTGCACTATCTCTAAGGGAGAGGCCAGCCACCCTTCGGAGGAAGCTCATTTCTGCCGCTTGTATTCGGGATCTTATTCTTTCGGTCACTACCCAGAGCTCATGACCATAGGTGAGGGTAGGGATGTAGACTGGCTGGTAAATTGACAGCTTCACTTTTATGCTCAGCTTCCTCTTCACCACAACAGACCCGTGCAGCGTCTGCATCACTGCAGATGCAGCCCTAATCCGTCTGTCAATTTACCGTTCCCTTCTTTTGTCACTTGTGAATGAGACCCTGAGATACTTGAACTCCTCCACCTGGGGCAACAGCGTGTCCCTGAGCAGGAGTGGGCACTCCACCCTTTTCCGGCTGTGGACCATGGTCTCAGATTAGAGGTGCTAATTCTCATGCCAGCCGCTTCACACTTGGCTGTGAACCGTTCCACTGGGAGCTGGAGGCCACCACCTGATGAAGCCAACAGGACCACATCATGCACAAAGAGCAGAGATGAGATTCTGAGGCCACCAAGGTGAAGCCTTACGCCACCTGGCTACGCCTAGAAATTCTGTCCATAAAAATTATGACAGAATCAGTGACAAAGGACAGCCATGGCGAAGTCTAACACCCACAGGAAACAAGTCCAACTTATTGCCGGCAATATGGACCAAGCTCTCACTGCAGTTGTACAGGGACTGAATGGCCCGCAACAACGGCAACAACAACACTGCATACTCCCACAGCACTTCCCACCGGATTCCCCTAAGGTACGTGGTCGAATGCCTTCTCCAAGTCCACAAAACACATGTAGACTGGATGGGCAAACTCCCATGCACACTCTAATATCCTCAAGAGAATAAAGAGCTGGACCAGCGTTCCGTGATCAAAAGATGGTGACCACCATCCCGGTCTGCCAATCCAGTGGCACAGCCCCAGATCTCCACGAGATGTTTCAGAGAGCCAAGAAAGACCTACAACATCCAGAGGCTTCAGGAACTCAGGGCGAATCTAGTCCACAATGTGAAGGAAAGCAGCCCTACTTTGGTCCCAAGCCTGACAACTCCTCTGAAGATGGTGTTGGACTGATGGAACAGCCATGGGATTTTCTGGTTTTTAAGTGGGCCGCAGCACTCTTGACTTTGGGAACCACTGCTCTAGTCTATTGTCAATTTTTAATTTTTAGGGTAGTTAACCTTCAGATTAGTTCAAGAACAGTGAGTAGAGAGCTCCACGGAATGGATTTCTATGGCCGAGCAGCTGCATCCAAGCCTTACATCACCAAACTCAATGCAAAGTGTTGGATGCAGTGGTGTAAAACATGCCACCACTGGACTCTAGAGCAGTGTTCTCTGGAGTGGTGTGAATCACAGTTCTCTATCTGCCACTGCAATGGATGAGTCTGGGTTTGGCAGTTGGCAGGAGAACAGTACTTGTCTGGCTGCACTGTGCCAAGTGTAAAGTTTGGTGGAGGAGGGATTATGGTGTGGGGTTGTTTTTCAGGTGTTTTGCTCGGCCCCTTAGATCCGGTAAAAGGAACTCTTAATACTTTAACATACCAAAACATTTTGGACAATTTCATGCTCCCAACTTTGTGGGAACAGTTTGGGGATGGACCCTTCCTGTTCCAACATGACTGCACACCAGTGCACAAAGCAGGTCCATAAAGACATGTATGAGTGAGTTTGATGTGGAAGAACTTGACTGGCCGGCACACAGTTGTGACCTCAACCTGATAGAACACCTTTGGGATGAATTTGAGTGGAGACTGTGAGCCAGACCTTCTCATCCAACATCAGTGTCTGACCTCACAAATGCGCTTTTGGAAGAATAGTCTAAAATTCCCATAAACACTCCTAAACATTGTGGAAAGTCTTCCCAGACGAGTTGAAGCTGTTGTAGCTGCAAAGGGTGGACCGGCATCATATTAAACCCTATGGATCAAGAGTGGGATGTCACTCAAGCTTTCAAGGAAGCTTGCTACACCACAAGTGAGAAGTCAACTGGAAAGTTGCATCCAACTACAAACACAGATCTTTGGGAAAATATGGGGTGACAAAAGCCACAACTCAGCCACAGAAAAAAAGCAGACAGGGCCAACCAAAAGAAAGAGATGTCTTTCTTTTGGTTAGTATAAGATTTGTGACAATCAAGTAAAAAACACCGTAAAGTCAGCAGTTGGTGTGGGAAATGCAGCGTAACTGTGTGCAGTGATCACAGCCAGAAACAGGCAGTTTGTCACAACTGCATCATACAGTGAGGAGACAAGACAGGAAAAGAGAGAGGAACTGTGTGGACACACACACACACACACACACACACACACACACACACACACACACACACACACACCGCATGTGGACATTGTCCAGTTGCTGTTGTGTAATTTATTTTTCCTTTTCCAATATTTAGAATGTTGCTAAATTGTTAAAAAATTAAAATAAAAGTGAAAAATAAACAATATTTCAAACAAAAAAATCATTCATGAGTGGACCTAAATATAATCCAAATGATTATTCTTAACCAAAATGACAGAAGTGGCATAAAAACACATCAGGGAGTGCAGGGAGCAGTCACTCGTGCATCTAAGGGTTAAACAAATTATTGACTGGGGGCTTTACCTTGACTGAGGCATACAATGCTCCAAGTTTGTCACGTTGTGCACGTACTACATAGCAAATGATTGCAAGTTGATTCTCAATAAAAATCAGCAGTCTTCCTCTGAATTATTGACAAAATGTGAAGTCACTGCAGAATGCGTGTTGCACGGCATGTTTGAGGTTTCTGTTCTCTTTGCCCTCAGATTCAAGTGATAACGTGGCTCATTAAAAAGACAACAGTTCAAATCAGTGAATCAAAAGCTGGCATGAAAATTAGATTATCAAAATAACATTTGTAGGTCAAATGTTCTGCAGCTGAACTGATTATTAAAATTATCATTCATTTTCTGTTTAAACATATGGCTTGCAGCCAATATGTGCTGCAAAATCAGTAACATTTTGCCATTAGGCTCCATGCTTCAGCACTTTCAGTTTGTAAAACAATGTCATGTCTCAGTTTGAGTATTTTACATTGTAAGAACTGCTTAGGAGAAATTTAAAGAGTGCTTTGATTGCAAGGATTAAAATGTATTTCATACAGAATGTTTCTTGGTCAGATTTGTGTCATCTTAACTAATGCACATCTCCTGTGTAGCTCAGAAGTTGCCATGTACGCAGTCAACTGAAGACTATAATAATAACACCAAAAAAAGGAACTCTGTCAGGAAGACATTAAAGGTAGCTGGGTTTAAATTGCAGTTTAGAAAAGTTAAAAAAGTAAATGTTCTCTTAGACTGAGTTCACAAAATCTTTGGATGTGCAGAAAGCCCTTTAAATGAAAAATAATAAGAAAAACAACTACATGAGTGCACGACAAGTCAGGAATAAAGCCCAAGATGTAGACAAACAGCTTGCACCATGCCCATCCAGCTGAGCCAGATTTCTAATTGGTGAGGACCAGACTAAAGGCAGATAGACTCTACAGTGAGAAAGACCGCTGCAGAGAAGGTTAAGCATTCATGTGTCTGGCCATTTATCTGTGAAAGCCTAAAATACCTTTTTATTATTTAAATGGCTGTATTAAATCTTAGGATTGTAATATCTGTGCTCACTGAAATGTTGTGGATATCCTGTTGATGACTCTGAACTCGACTGAGCTCAGATCTTTGGCCTTCAGTCCTGTTGACATTCCCGAACAAACAAAAGATGTGGGGTGACAAGGGTTATCTTTGCCTGTGTCGGCTACACACAGGCCCACAAGTTCATGTTTCTGAGGTTACAATGCGTGCAGACCCCAGAAGTAATTTTTTTTTTTGTCATATCTCACAGATGAAATCATTGTTTTCTGATTCTACTTTGTTGATTTCTGTTTCCAAATACAATTTCTTTTCGGCTTCCAAAAGCGCCCAATTCCATCTATGCAATTTTAATAAATGGAACTATTTATTTAGTTAATTTTTGCCATATTTCCTTAACAAGAAGCAGTCTGAGAGTGCAAACCTCTGCCAAAGCAGGTCACTCTATGGACTGTATTGAGTTTTAAGCAGGGGTGAAAGTAAGCCGGTACGGTCCGGTACTGTGTACCACTAAAAGATTCTGCGCCGGTACACAGTACCGGCAAAAGCTCGTGCGGCTGTCTGCTGCAAAGCCGTCATTCAGAACCGGTCACGGCTGCACTTTGGGTCAGAACAGATCCGCTAGCAATAAGCAGCAATAAGCAGTCTAAAACACGACTTAATAATCAGTTAATAAGATTTTTCTCATTTAATTTGTTTCTGAACTGCTCGTGCTATGCTGGAGCCTCAATTCTCTAGCTTCTCTCCACTCAGACATCGAGGCTTTCGTCAACGGACAGCCACGTCCCATAAGCGGGACAGATGTAGCACATTGTACATGACAGGCTAGAACCTCCTATTTTGATTAACGCTTCATTCAGCCAGTCATGTAACTTGCTGCACCAAACTCAACAGAAAAGCTACGTGATGCCCCCTGGTTATTATTGGCTCTATTTCTTAATGTGTTTGGCCGAATGAGGTGTCAATCAAAAAGGGAGAGTCAAGCTTTCCATATAAAATGCACTACCTACATGGGTTTTCCAGAGCCAATAATAACCAGAGGGTGTAGTTTTTCAGGTGATTTTGGTTCGGCCAGTTAACAGGTTAAAACAGGGCTCTTCAACTCCATATATATATATATATATATATATATAT
>JASGAU010410211.1:4030-24829 GCA_030220045.1 Australoheros facetus
AGAAGCCAAATGTTTTTTGATGACATATTATTTTTTTTATAAGGCACCTGATGGAAGAAAAAGCAACACCTCTAGTAATCTTATCAAGATCTGAAGTATCATCTCAAAAGTGTTGCACCGTGTATCTGGTGATTTTCCTGTATGCCACCGGAGAGGACAATGCTGCCATCATAGCAGATGTTTCATTAGGACAAGAAAAAAAAACAGCAGTTGATGGGGAAATGCATTTGGTATAAAAAAAAATAACGTGAAATATGAATCAGGTGGTTCAGGACCATGCTGAAAGTGGCATCCTCCGGAGACAAAACCAGGGCTGTGGCTTTAATTTGAAGGCGAAAGGATGATAAAACCTTTCACCGATAAGATGCACAAGCGCTCATCTTTTTTTCACCCAATGTTCTTGCATTGTCTCTGATTTCTCCTGTTGTTTTGCTCTCCACTCACAATTTCATTACTTATTTATCTCTTGTTTTTGGCATAGCCTGTTCTGGGATTACTGTGCTGTGAATGGAATGACTATGAGCTGCTGTGTATCTTTCTGATGGTGAGATTTTACTAAAATGCTAAAGGCTAGCTTCTATGGAAGAATTGTGGCAGACAGGAATTGGTTGTCAGTGGAAGATAAATATATCAGTCTGTATGTGGCTGGGAAATACACAGTGTAATAATTCCCTTGTATGCAAAAGATTACAATAGAAGCCAGATGCAAATGATTAATGATACATTTCATCTTACTATGCTAAGGTGCACCTAGATTATGCTTGGGGCAAACACAAGCAAGGGGAATATTAAAGTGTGTTAAAGAATGAGNNTCTTTGCACTCATCACCTCTCTCTATGTGAATGTGAGAATCCATGCATGCATATGTACACTTAAAAAGCCCAATGAGCAGTCTGTTGATATTCTAACATGGGCAGAACCCTTTGAATTGTAAAATCAATGTTGCTAAGTCACCAGTGCCATAGAAGGACATTTCATGAATCAAGCAAGAAAAAAGAACAAGGATAACGAGCCGGCCATGGTCTGCAGTGGTATCGCGCTGGGCCACATTGTCCCAGAAAGCTGTAATAAGGAAAAATGGTCAAGGCGTGAAGAGGAGCCAAGTGACGGGGTGAAGGCCACTAATTTCTCTCATCTGGAACCAGAGATAAGGGATAGATTAAGATTAACAATGTCCATCCTGTTGAAACGCTAATTATGAGGCACTGTGCACAGTTTAATAGAAAGGGTCTCAGTGCGGAAGGCTGGAGTATGTCCACTTGTTGGGTTTTTTTTTAATCGTGTGTGTGTAAGTGTGCATACCCTGCAACCCCTTCTGTTTTTGTTTTAATCATCTGCTGAGTTTTAATGAAGCTTTATAGGTTTGACATATCGGCTATTTCCCCTCCATCATGGCATCACACCATTACTAAACTGCTCTTATCCTCTGTTAGAGGCAGTCTACTGCTGTCTACCTCATTATCATTGTAATTTTGTAGCCATCCACAGATCATGCATGAAGTTTTGCATTCAGTTAACCTTGTTATTGGTGTCTTAATAATTCTGAACAGAAGGAATCAGGTAGCTGAAAAATGCTTTTGCATTTTCTTTGTATCTTAAGCTTGTATTTACTGATTTTCTAAGCCATTAGAAACAATATAATAATAAGGTTAAACAGCTGCTATTGTACCTATCCAGCAGATAGGAGGATTTTAATTTAGAGTTGTGCATCAGGAAACATAATGCTCAAAGTTGATTTGCTGTTTTTGTCTCTAACAACTCATTTGGGAAACTCACTGTTTAGCTGCTGACTTAGCTGTGTTTTTCTGGTGTTCTCTGATAATCAAACTACAGCAACCAGGAGTTTTTATTTTTTCTTGAAAACAGCTGCATAATGGTAGAGTGGGATCAAATCAAAACAATTAGCTGAAGATGCTAAAGTAGATCTCAGAGGAACTGTGGAGTTGGTTAAAAAAAAGCAACCGGTTTTACATCAATAATTTGTGATAAAACCATGTAAATATTAGACTTTTTTAAAGAGTAGGTCCTCCTCGGTAAGGTCAGAGGTTATTCATTTGTAAAGTTACTGCAAAGAGTCGGCTTGCTGCAGAACTTATCAAGATCAGTAGGAGCAAAAGTGATCAAAGCGCCCTCATTTACATAAAATTTACTTGAGACTGAGGGGTAAGCACAAATTCCTATCACCATTAAATCTGCATAATTAATCTACAGCAGCTGATTACGAACATCATCAACACCTGTACCAAGTGAGGATTGCTAACGCTTTCAACCTGCAGTGTCAGTCACAAAAATACAGCAGGACAAGCATGATTTTCCAAGAAACCGAGGTTGCTGTTGACATCTGGTTTGTAATTTTTGATCACTGAAGCAATTTTACTGTAGCCCTTGTTGCCTGTCCCAGGACAGAAAGACAGATGGAGAGACCTGAGACTTCTTTTTAAAGTTGTTCTCTGCCGTTGGGCACTAAAGTGCAGCCTCAGACTGCCTTCTCAGCCTGAGGGAGTAGGAGCAGAGTTGGCTGTGGTGGGTAGTTTCTGAGTTGTTTATACATGCACAAAGGCTCATACAAATATTTGCATCTTATATGTAGATGGTTTATGCATGTTTGTGTATTCTTTTGTGTTAATGTGTTTGGAAAAAAAAAACCACAGGCTGCACTCCATGGTTGTCTTATTCTGTTTAATAAAGTTGCCTTAAGCAACAATACAGTATGGCTCTGCTCGACTGTATGTGTAACTGTGAATATCTTAGTGTTCTTTTTATATCCAGCCTTTCCTTCCGCTCCCATGCATAATGCATATCTGTCACCTGTGCTCTGTCTGAGTGACTAACTCTTTGTATCAAAGAAATTTCTGACCTACAGAAGACTTCTCTTCGAAAACAGGCACGCAAGTATAAACACGCACACACACACACACGCACAAACAAATGAATGCCTGCAAAGTAATAGTTTGATAGCTTCAGCCCAAATGATCCCATTTCTAGCAATTTCTATTTTCATTTCAGCTTCAGCTCATTTTCACAATGTTTCCAGGCTGGCTGTGCTAGCTGTTATTCTTATTTCTTGTAGGCTGCACATTTTTAGTTCAGTTTATATGTTTCTAGTTACTATAAAGTCGACCTCACACTGTGAGCTTTCTGAAGTGTGTGCAACCTGCAATGTTTGCTTCACTTGCACGCACAGTGCATGCACGCTTTAGGTCATTTCTAGAGTATGAACAAAGAAAAAGTAGCTTTAGGCAAAATGATTATATTATCATCTTTTTTCTCTTCTAAACTGATTTCAGTCCATTCATTTTTCTCATTTCTTTTATACAACAAAACACAAATACCATCAAACATAGTAACAACACATGTTCAACGTCATAAAATGACTTATTGTGGGGTATGAAACAAGAATATAATGTGAGAAGAGGAAATGGTAGAGCAAAATGGTCACTGTTTCATATCGCAGTGAATGTTTTTGAGCTTAAACACATGATTCAGTTTTGCTCATGAGACCATCTGTTTGCACATACTATTGAACGTCATTTCTCCGGCTCCGCTGAGATTTTTTATGTCTTCACAAGAACTGACTCACACAAGAAGATAAAGCCTTACAACAAGCTATCGCCTTCTTATGGGGCAGCTTTTTCTGCTGTTACAAACATGTTGTCATGATGGCATATAGTACCACACACTCCACACAGTCACACACATATTAAGCTAAACATATACTGGCTTTTGGTTGTATCAACTCCACCTGAACATCTTTTTCTCTTTCTTTAAACATAAGTTTCCATTTGTTGCTTCTTTTTAAAGGGGAACTATATTATCCTAATTTCCAATTCCATATTTTTATTCTTCAACTCTACTAGTGGAGCGTTGCATAATTCACAGTTCAAAATTAGCTTTCTTCTACAAATTTCTTCTGATTGACTCCCCCATACATACAATAGCTCTAAGGTGGGTGGTGCTGCTGTGCATACAGCTGGATCTGTGAGGCTGCAATGAAAATAATGAGGATCTCTTCCCACGGTGACATCATAGCAAGATAATAAAAAACTGAAACAGAGCATTTAGAGCAGTCTGAAACCTGGACTTTTGGACTTTTGATTACTTGGACATACAATGACATTTATTTGGAACTCTGGCCATGTTTAATATGACAACACAGAGCATACAGCTGTGGTCAAAAGTTCACGTTTACTCATCATAGCATGGTAATTTGGAGCTCTTAATGACTGTGGAATGACTGCACAGCATACACCCTTAATGACTTTCAAAAACAAGAATTGAGTACACAAGTTTGAATTTATTTTGGATTTTCTCTAATCCATCCAGGGCCAAAAGTATACATACAGGGTCAAATTTATACATACACCCTCACTAATATTTTGTTAAATATGCCTTGACAGGACACTTTTGGTGGTCATCAACAAGCTTCTGGCCTAAAAAACACACTTCATTCACTGCAACTTCCTCTATATGGTTTACCTCATGTATATAAGTTGTCTGCTTGTCTATTTTTATATATTTATATATTTTAATATTTATTATTATTGAGCCAGAGCAGAAGTGCAGAGTAAGAATTTCATTGTTCAGTGTAACTGACTGTTTACTGTGCGCATGACAATAAAACACTCTTGAATCTTGAATCTCTTGAATTCTGGTTGGATATTTAATTGCCCTTATTCGCAGAATTGGTAGAGTTTATTTAATAATTAAATGGTTGCTGTGTGCCGCAACCAAAACAAAACAGTAACAACAAGGAGACTGACTCGGATAATGATGAGAGGGAGCCCGGCATGCTTGATGCCGAAATCGCCCAACTGTTCAACTCAGACACTGAAGATGAGGAAGTTGATGGATTTGTGGATGATGAATGATTTAAAATGTGAGTGTATTTTTCTGTATTTGTTACAACTGAACAATAGTCTGAGTTATTGTGAATGAGTTGAATAAAGTTCAACTTACCTGATGCTTTTGTTTCGCTCTACATATGTTTTATCATGCACCTTATAACCCGGTGCGCCTTATGGTCCGCAAAATACGGTAGTTTGTATTTTGTTCAAAGAAATCATTCTTTGAACAAGAAGAATCTTGTTCAAAGAAGTCATTTTAAGCCCAAACTTGCCATGACATTCATACCTATGATGAGTGCATGTGAACTTCTTACTACAACTGTGTTTATCACGAGGCATAGCAACAACCTTCATGCACCTGCTTTTTAAGTCTATATAGAAATAATAAACATCCCTGTGCAAGTATTCACTGGTTTCTACTGCACGGCTATATAGCATGAGCCAAACATCATTATTACTATGCTCCTTAGTGTAGCTGGACAGCACTGCCACTTCATGGTACGCATACTGCTTTTAAATGGTTGGTTCCCTGCTAGCCATAGAGCTGGCTGCACTGTCTGAGCTCCTTTTCTCTTTTGTGCAGTGGAGCCAAACATAGCATTGCATCCAAGTCAAACAGCGTTCACACAGATAATTGGTAAATTCTCACAGACTCCAGCCATGAATTCTGTAAATGAGACTCTGAAGACACTGCATTATTATCTAGCAGTGTAAAAACATCAGCCCAGTTGCCACACTTGAAACCATTCTACTTTATTTATATTGTAATTCTTCTTTAATACCCTTGAAAAACTCTCAAAAAGGCAAATGACTTATTGTCAAAACTCTTTCCTCAAACTGTAATGTGTAAATGTGTGCTTGAATCATGGTCAAATAGATGATCCAACCTCTGACTCGGCATGTGTCTGAGTCAGAAGGACAAATTGTATGTAGGTGAGAGGGATTTTTTTTATTTTATTTAGTGATTTGGTTTCAAATTGTTTCCTTATCACTTATTTGGAGATAACAAATGCAAACCAGACTGCAAAGCAAACATGGCTGTCAAAAACAGAGTCAAAGTGTCCACGTGGATGCTGGCGAAACACCCGGAGGAGGGGGAAAAAAAAACAGGCGAAATCAAACACTCCGTCTTAACGCTGACTCCATCTGGTCTTGCAGTCATACTGAACAGTCACTGCTGCTGGTATCATGGCACACAGAAACACACCCGCTCACTTATCTTACTTCACTTTCCAGCTCAATGTCTCCCAGTGCACCACGCTAAACCCCTCATCATCTAGTGCATTGGTGTGTGGCAGTGATTAAATAATGACTCATGTAAATACTTGAATATTTAGGCTGAAGTTTTTCTTCTCTGTAGTAGGTACTGCACAAGTTAGTGCGCTGCCTTCTTGGAACTACAGTTTTGACGCTGATGGAATACAATGCGAGCCATTTTTGTGTCTCTTCTTGAAGAGAGGCCAGTGATCTCAGCTCCGCAGATGGCACATTTATATTCATTTCACAAATGCTTCACTCTAAACTCTAAATTATCTGTTCTGTTACAGGAAGTTTTCATTTGCATTTATTTTGAATCCCAAATTAAATTAAGCCCTCCAAAATTTGTTAGTTGCACAAAATATAGCATACTGATTGAAAACTGTATCATGGCAGAAAGCGAAAGACAAAAACGGTGTAGATTAAAGTCCTTTATGTCCACCTTTTTCTCCCTTTGAAGTAATATAATTCTGTTTCCACGTGACCCTGTCCAGGTCACGAGTTTAATTGCCTTGGCAATCTTCTTGGGTATTCATCCACCTCAAAGTTCTTTAAGTATGGCCATCACACACCTGACTGGAAAGTCATATCATAGTCTGGCAAGACTAAACACCCAGATGGAAGAAAAGGACTGAGAGAAATCAGACACCTGCTAAGCTACAGTTTGACATTAACTGACCTGCGCAGCGCAGACGCCATACTTCAGAATTCTGCACCATTCTGGGTATTGGATGGTTTGCCTACTCATGTGGAAAAGCAAAGCAAAGCTCCGGGTGCTTTAGGAGGAAATGCTTGATGATCCACATCTTGTAGGGCTACAGTTAAGCCTGGAAGTAACACCAATAAAACATAGACATTCTTCTTCTGGTCAAATACTTGTGTGCCAAATGCAGGATTCAAAAAAATCAATAGACTCAATCAAAAGACTTGTCTTGTTAGTAATGCAAACTGAAATTATAGTGACCACCCTTCATTTTTGTGTAATTAGTATTTATTTTTATTTCAGAGAGAGAAATGTGAGTTTAATTCGCTCTTTAATTACATTTTTTTTCATTGACTCTTCAGTTCGACTCAATAGAATTAATGACCTCTGGACTGAACATCAACTGTGTTAAAAAGCTAATAGGATCCATTGAAAAATTCTTAACAAATGGTGCTGCACATTTATATCAGACCAGCCTTGACCATAGCTTGTCCACTACAACTGATCTTAAGTCTGTAAATCTGACACTGTGCCCATGCTGCAATGTGTTCAATAATGCAAGGCGTTGGCAATGGTAGGAAGAGTAGGGGTAAATTATGCTTGTTCCTCAATACCTTTTCAGTCCTTTTTCAGCAAACAGAAAAAAATTAATAGAATGTGGCAGAAAAAAAAGAAGAGCTACGCCAACTTTAGACAGCAGATAGCACAATCATAGAGAAAGCCTTGCTAGAGGGGATAGAGGGAAAAAAAATGTTGACTTGGGGAAAAAATATTTTTTTCCCCATGTATCCTCCCAGTTCATTCAAAAGAGTCTGAAAGGATGTCTTTAAAGTCAAACCAACCGTGTACATTTAATATTATGGCCACAAAAAAAAAAAAAAAGTAATTTCCTCTTTCCAGTCCATCAAAGACTTTGGAGCTCACTGACCTCACAGCTGGATCGAGCTGCAGGGAGAGTTAAGGGGTAAGAGTGCTCAAGAGTGCTCAACATACCCTTGCATTTTCTAAACTGACCAAAGACCCAGTGGGCCTAATCAAGACCATCATGGAAGTCCCCTGACGGAGTTTATGAGCACCTGGTTTTAAAGTTATAGCAGAAAACTGCAGTTTGGATATATTCTAATCAGACTGTGGTTCCCTCAAAAAAGATACCAAACTTGTTTGGACGCTGTTTTTGTTTTGTTTTTTTGTTTTTCAAGAATAAAATGTACTTTTTTTAAATTTTAAAGTATCCTCTCAGTTTCTACACCTACATAAATCCCTTCAGAAGCCATCACATAAAGTGTTTAAGTGGTCTGCATTTAGCTTACAGCTTCATTTACCTTCAAACACCAATAAAGTCTTCTCAGAACCTCTATTCTTGCTCCTTTGCTATTCATCCATGTGCTTCTATTACAGTAAGTCCACTTCCATTCAACATACTTTTTCCCCCCCTTTTCAAATAAACTCATTAACTGCATCTTTTGTCATGTGGTCTCTTGAGAGAGGACACAAAAGGAGGAATATAGTTACAGACAGCCCTGTAGCACTTTCAGGACTGCAGACTGAACAACACAATGGCAAGTGTGTCACCAACAGTCCCCAAGGTATATCCAAAATTAGCCAAAGGAAGATTAAAGAGACAACTTTAGTTACAGTCTCAACAATCACAATTTAGCAACAAAGATTCACATATTCATGGAGAGTTCAGGTCACCTACTCTGTTCACGATGCTAATGAAGTGAATTCAGGTGCTAGCCATTATCCATTAATTACTTTACTCGTTAAGTTTCCAGCATTTAAAAATGGAAAGATGATGATCAAACAGGTTTCTGTTCAATTTTTATTGAATGTATTAATCAACACAGCAGGATGGCACAGTGGTTAGCAGTACTGCCTCACAGCAGGAAGGTCCTGGGTTTGACTCCACCATCTGGTCAGGGCCTTTCTGTGTGGTTTCATTTGGTGATTCTAAATTGCCCATAGGTGTGAACGATTGTCCGTCTCTCTGTGTTTGCCCTGCGACAGACTGGCGAGTTGTCCAGGGTATGACTCTCAGCCTATGGCAGCTGGGATAGGCTCATATATCTTAAAAATGTACGTAAGTATGGAATTAGATTTAATTTACTTTCCATCACAACATGATTTCGATACTGCACGGTGCTTGCTGGAAAATATCTGAAAGAAAAAAAAAATCTCTGCATTTCTGAGTTGCAGCATTCAAAAGACTAAGCCTCTGTTGAACTAAAGGAATGAAAAAAACATCTGAGGATCTGCTGGTTCACATCTTCAGTGCGTGCCATCACACTGTGACCTTGCAGTGTCGTTACAACACACATGCATCTATGTAAAGACTCACTCCATTGTTATATTATGCAGCACTCCACATAATGGTTGTTTTTTTTTCAGCACACTGAGTAAGATAAATACCCCCCCCCCCCTTTTTTTTTGTTTCCCCATGCTTCTCTGATGTACTGTAAATAGCATTCCTATGAGACAGGCGTGAACTGCAGGTTTCAAAGGTACTGAGCAGAATATACATATTCTACTCACTATTTTTCAAAGTGGAAATTTGAAAGGAAAATGTGATGTTTGGGCATAAAAGGTCAGAACACAGACACTAGAACATCTACATTATGAACATTCAGAGAGCATTGATTGCATCCTCCTACCCCTTTCAACCCACATCTGCACTCAAGACCATTTGTGTTGGAGAGGGAGCATTCTGTGGAACATGATGTGTCCAATAGTGCCATCTGTTGTTCACTGGCTCACACTGCACCTAACACCATATTCTACTTTGGATGGTAAAATAAATGTTGGAGGGAAAGGGAGAGAAAAATGTCCACAAAATACACATGCAGTCACTTCAGAGTTTGTCCCAGGATTTTATATCTTACTTTTAACCTAATCTTTAGTCTGACAGTGTATAACATTGAGTCATTAAACTTTATATAAGAATAAGACTCTTTTTGGATCAAAAATCAGCTGTATATTTTCCACATTGAGATCACAGCACCTTTATTACGTCTATTCAAATACTAGCAAATGCCATGTTTAGGCTGACTGAGACAAAAAAATGTCATATCTTCCCTGTCTATAAAGTATATAAGGCGCTTCATACAAATGGTAAAGTAAGTCAGACAAAGGCAGTCTACTTAAGCACTTCCTTCTAAAAAACGTGTAGTTGTGGGCCCATTAACTGTACAGACAGCTCCACCTGCTGTTTAGATTTTATTTATACTGTACATCACATGCTGAACACCAAATGAGGCAGAATAGATATCTTGTCTTGGATGAATGCACTGCATCTATCTTCCTTTCAGAGTCTTTAATCGCAATATCCTGTTTAAAGAAGCTGGAGCTGCAGCGTTCCTCGGCACAGAGTAGCATATTCCTCAGTTAGTGGGCTGACAAACATCTTAGTCAGTGAAGGGCATCAGGCCCTAATGCATAATAACACCTACAGCCTCCAAATGGTTGATTGTTTAACCCCTCTGCCTCCCCTTCCTGTTCTCTGGGCATTTTTATGCTCTTTTCTGTCTCAGTATGTGAATGTGGGGGTGGTCTCACCCCATTAGAAGCCACAGAAGAGACATTCTCCCTGTGGTGATATCCATCACAGCACTGGCCCTGTAAAGACTAATAATGGGACAGAAAAAACTGAAGTCCTTGGGGCCGGCAGTGATTGATGATGCTCTGCGATCATTGTGACCAGCCAATCATAGCTCAATAAAGCTGAAACTAAGCAGCAACATCTCAGGCCTGTTGCACTGTTCAAAAAAATAATATTAATAATAATAATAATAAAGGCAAGGCTTTTTGGAATCAACAGTTTAAGTTGTTTTTGTGTAATTTGTGCGTTTGGACCTGCAGCAAGTGAAAAAAAAGTGTTACTATCATATCCGAGGACTCAAATCTGCAGGAATCTGATACCCATAGTGGATCAGTGGAGGAAAGGATGAAACAGCTGTCTGCTTCTCACTCTTATGTGGCATGTAACCCACAGCATGCCAGTGATTTCCTTGTGCTGTCGTTTGACTATCAAAGCCATCAAGAAGACGACCTTAGGTTTTCTATGAGGAACAAATGTGTGTCTACACTGTGATAACATTCTCCTCAAAGTACTTTTCCAGCAAGTGACAAGCATTCCTTTTTCATAAAAAAAAAAAAAAATCCTGTCTGCTAGAACAGCTGATTTACTCATTCTTCCTTTTCTGAAGCCTTTTATAAAGTTTGGCAGAAGTTTTCTTCAATTCTCAAGTCATCTGAGTCCTTCTTCCTTTCATTGCTACTCTTGATGGTGTAAAGGGAGAGGAAAGGTCCAGAAAAGTCTGCTGTCCTTGTATTGTCTGCCTCAGGTCTCCCAGTAGGAGGAATGCAGGTACACAGAAGAAGTCAATATTGACTCAAGTCTGCTGCTTTGTCACCCTCACTGAATGTTACTGATTGCCTTTGACCTTTGACCTGCCTTACACTTGGTCTGAATGATCACAAACTCTGATTTCTGTGGAATTTAACTTTCTTGGGTGCTGCGCCTGCCCATATGTGTGACTGAGATGGTCGGCAACAGAAAGTGATTGGGGAGGGTGTTGCAGGGTGACAGAATAATGTTGAATGCTAAAAGAAATTGAAGTAATCTGTCACAGAGAGACAGCAAGAGGTCTGCAAACTGTGACTGAATGTGCAGTGCAGTTCCACTCTATTGCTTCGTCACTACTAATTGTGTTTTTCTTGCATATCAGTAAACACGAGGGGAAACATGATGGCTGCCAGTAATTTAAGCTCAGTGAGTTTTAGTAATCGAGAGGGTGTCAAAGGTTTTTAAATTTTAATTTTTTCTTTTCGAGATTGTATGTTTTAAAGTGAGTTGTATTAGAGTGACTGACGCCAACTCACATTGACATTACTTCACATTGCACAGCACTTTGATGGCATTAGATTCTTAAAATGACTGCTTATTGGGAATAACAGAGCCCCAATTCCCCTCCAACTAAATTATTTCCAATTGCTGCACATTGCTGTATTTGTATGCGGCAAGCAAGTTCAAAATGTTTGTGCTTGACTTTTGACCCTGAGCAAATAAGAACAGAATGGTTCCTTTCTTCAAGCCTGCTCTACATTGTACCCTTGTTGTCTCTCCTCTGCTTTATTACCTCACACACTAACATGTACAAATTCTTGTGGGAGCAAATATTAGTGTGGGAGCTAAAACCGCAGCATAAGTTAAAGGCTGTCTTTGACGCCGACTCTTTTTCCAGTAGCTCCTTTGCCTGGGGCATTTCTCCACATCGTATCCAAGGAGGCTCTAAATTGACAATTTACAGTTTATTCTGGTCAGAAAAATTTGCATTGTTGCAAAACAATTGAGCTTTGATCATATTGTAATGCTATCACTTAATATGTGATGTAAATGCATTAAAGTAATCTGAAACTCTGATGGCTCCCAGTTGTTGTATTTGTTGTAAAGCCTCCTTTTCTGCCAGGTTTTGCTCATGTATTTCTCTCAGGTCCATTGGCTTTTTCTTTGCTTTCTCGTGTCTGAGGTTCTATATATTTTATTGTGCCCTTTGATGATAGCAAACAAAGTATTTTCCATTGCACTGGGTCCTATCTTTGGAGAGAAAACAAGCAAGTGCTGTTCAATCGACCTGTCAAAAACCAGGAGCATAACCATAGATAATTCTTATGAGAATTCACCCAGAAAGAAAAAATTATAGGGCTGGTGTCGTCCCTACAGTGGATTCTGTCGTCTTCCCCTGCTTTTCCCGCACCATCTGAGAAGGGCAAAAACAAAAGACAAGTGCTTTTGTGATTCATTTTTAAACTAAAATACCAGCGGTACAGTAGTTTCTGTCTGCTCTTTGCTGAGACACTTCATTTCACCTTGTCAAGCTGTTTTAGAAAACTCCAGAGTTTTTAATCCATGAATCCATGAAAGTTCTCAAAATCGGACTCGTCGCCAGGTGCGCACACGGGAAATCAAATGCTACCATTCATTCTGCTGCTTCCTTCTTCTGTATGAAAAATGTGTGCAGTAGCCTCTCAACAGTGTGAAATTACTCCCCTGGGTGGGCAGAGAAAAGGCAGTCAGCCAAAGAATGTCACCTGGATTCCACTCAATGTCCCCTCATTTGTCATGACTTTACTGCACAGCACAGGCACAACCTGATTTTTTTTTCTTTTTTCTTTCTTTTTTTTTTTGTGGTACACTATAAACTGTTGTTGCTGATAGTGTCTTCCGTTGTCACATTGAGAAACAATCGTGTAGCCTCTAGGGTTGTTTTGCCAAGGATTCTTCACCATTGCTCTTAGTGCCACTAACAACTTAGCAGCATCTCACAGTAGCTGTTTGCTCTACTTTGAACATTTATAAAAACTGAACTATTTATTTTTCTTTTGACAGCAATGTCATTATTGTTCCTTTCTCATTTTGCACAGCTAGAAAATGTTATTATAATAAGTCCGTCTGAAAACACCCCCAAAAAAAGCAATCCTGGGTGGTTGAAAAAGGGGAAAGAAAGTGAGACTTTTTTTGAGGCAGGCTGAGTCTGATCGGTATGAATGCCACATTGTGCCCGAGGAGTGTGAAGGAGAGTCATTACACCCACAGAGGAAGCATGGGAGGGTCTCTTTTTGAACTCTGAGCATTTTTTTTATTTAAGATTGAAGTTTTGAAGCTTCCAATTATCATGACTAAGTCACTTCCCCGGGCTAACATTTGGTATTTAATGTGAACTTGTCACACAGTCTCTGAAAGCTGGTGCTCATTTGTTCTAAACTGCATTCTGTTATGTTTTCAGGTTTTTAGTGTGCTTGTGTGTGTGTGTGTGCTTAGCATGTGTGTATCAGACACTCTGGATTTAGAGCAACAAACTGTAACCAGATTAGGGCACATGTCTGTGAAATTGTATGCATGTACTGTTGATACATTAAACTTATTTAAACAAGGATTTCAACATCAGAACTGAACCTTAGACGTTTTCATGCTGCAATTTGTGGAAAACAGTTTGATGCAGTTAAAGATGAATTTCTCTGAATCTGGTGATATCATTTGTTGCTACTGTGTCAAACAGCTCATCCCTAGTAAAACTTTACTGCAAGAACACAGGGATTCTAGATGACTCTTGTGGTGTCTGTTACCCAGACATTAGATCTGGATCATTTGGTTTCTGTGAGTTGTGGTGTGGAGCCTAAGTGGACTGTGAACTTGTTCTGGAGGTGTACAGAGCTTGTGCTCTTTGTTGTGTTCTTTCACCCTTTCCTGAGCAGTTTTTTGTGGTATGGTGAGGTTCATTGTTCTGCTGGGGGAGGCTGCTGCCATAAGAAGGTGCACAATACTTGGTCTGCAGCTATATTTCGTGTCTATTAGTGTTTAACAGGTCTTTAACAGAAATTTAGATCAGACTGGAATTGCAGTACTGTGCAAAAGTCTTGAGCCACCCCTCACTTCTTTATATTTTGCTAGGAAAATGGGAAATAGGTGCAGTGAGTTACTGAAACATGCAAACATACATGGAAATACAGTATATAAGACAAAACAGAGTTGTACAATTCTAATGAAAGTTAATATTTGGCATAATCACCTTTAATAATAAATAAAACAAATTATATGTATGTTATGTGTAGACACAACACTGGTTCATTGCTTGTTAGCTGCCTTTTTATGTTTGGCTGATTCATGTGTCAGTGTTAAGTGGCTTACCAAACAGGCAAACAAGGACAAGGCTGAAAATGTGTGAAAAGGCAACCGAGCAAAAACAACTTTGCAAGTTCTTCAGAAAACTATTGCTCAAAACCAAAATGTTACATGTAATTTTACAAATCTTAAATCTATGCAAGAATTTGTCACTAGTTTTGTGTCTCAGTGTTCGGGTCGGTTTTTGGATGGTTTTTTGTGCAGCATGCCTGCGCAGTCAGTCATGGATCCTTGCTGAATTTTCTGTGGGTGTTTTACTGGCTGTCACTCTAGCGATCCATCTTGTCTCCTCTTCCAGCTGCTGATTTGCCGCAAGCTACGATGGGAATTTGCGGAAGGAATTACACTGGAGTTTAAGCCAGAATCTGACATTGGAACTCCATACTTCATTTGAGAAGCACAAATGCAATCCAGTTTGTTTTTTTTTGAGAACTCCATCTCTTAGGTGGGAAAGAATCTTCAACATGAATAGAATATATGCTGTGCTGTACATAATTACCTTAAGTTACAGTTTGCTGGTGAGGTGTGCATCACTGCTTTTTTTTTTTTTTTTTTCATTTTTGATGAAAAAAGTAACTTTTTGAAAGTATCTACCTGAAAGGAATATGATGACCCAGTAACGTGGGCAGATGGGCATAATTCCAGCAGTCTCTTACTGTGTAATAATGAAAAGAATTGTGTGGTACTTCATGGTAAACTTAAAGTTTTTAAAGGGTCAGTACAGTTTAGTGTCACATATGTTTTGCATGCTTCTCTACTCCAAAGCAGAGAGGATGATACTTGAGGCCAGTTCTGCTCCTCAGAAACCCTAAAACTGCCATTAGTGCAGTATTATCACCGTGCAAAGGTAATAAATGTTCTTTATGCCCCATGATTTAATTTTATCTCTTGATGGATCCTCTATCTTATTCATGAGCCTATATCAGTCTTTATTTTATTTCATTATTTTATTCAAAATACGATCCCTGTAGAGGAAGTAATCTTGTTTTCTGCACAGCTACCATGTGAGTTACAGTGTCGATTAATTACTCACAATATGAAAAAAGATCTTGATAAATAGCAAAGCATACAACTACTGACAGTATGATAAGCATGCTCTGTCAGAGTAAGCAATGCATCTTATGTAACACCACACACTGTGGGCAGACTGACCACAAACAATATGTTCTCTGCATTTCATTTGTTTTCTTCATAGGTCATTACTTATACAGGGTCAGTAGGTGGATCCATATTGCTCTTTATTACAGTCACGGACAGTATAAACGATGAACCCAGCTACTGTGATCTCAACCATTAATTTCTGAAGTCCTGTTGTGAAGTCTTGAGATTTCCACCATTGCCATCTTGGTTGCAAAAACCTGAATGTGCCAAGGAAGGGCGGGTCTGACTGTGAGACTGCACAGTCTTAGGCTGGAGCCTATCTCAGCTGACAAAGGGCGAGAGGCAGGGTACACCCTGTACAGGTCGCCAGGCTGTTGCAGGGCTAACACAGAGAGACAGACAACCATTCACACTCACATGTGTCACATGCTTATGGTCAATTTATTATCACTGTGGGAGGAAACCGGAGTTTCCGGAGAAAACACGAGGAGAACATGAAACTCCACACAGAAAGGTCCTGGCCAAGGTGAATTGTAGTATGACAAAAATTTACCAAAAAAAAAAATCTTTTATTTTATTCAATATGACTTACAATAGGTGAATGATCTCATAAACTCAGCCGGTTTTCCATACACTTCTATAGTGTATGGAAAACCGCAGTTAGAGCTATCACCATCTGGTGGACTTTAGAAAGAATGGAGGTTTTAAAATACTTCAAATTGACTATTATTACAACCTGGAAGGTACATCCATGTTTTAAACTATCTGCGAGTAAAGTGACCTCTACATGTATAATCTACATTATGTCAACTGACATTATCCTGTGAGGTGTGCAGTATCAGTGTATGGGTTCCTTATCAGCATGACACAGAATAGGTTAATGGATAACGCTAGTTTAATGGCATCAGTCATCACTGCTGCATCACACATTCAATTAGTGCAAGAATCACTTGAACAAACAAGTAGAACACTGCGTTACAGATTCTTAATCATTACAAATGATGCTAAAGTAAATGCTTGGTCATTTGTCAGTGAACAATGCATAAAATATTTCAGTTGTGTAATGATGAACTCCAGTCAACAAAAAAGTGTAGAGCATTCAGAGACCTACAGTGTACAGGGGCAGTGATACAGTTAGGAGTGTCATTTTTGCCCCATCACTGCACATTCAGAGCAGGTTTAATGACAGAAGTGAGAAAAAATTACACACTGTTAACATATGGGGAATTTGTGAAATCGGGGCATCACGATAAGCATGAATTGTGCATATGATAACATCATAAAGAATAGTGTAAATTTGCTTTTTGAGTGATTTTGAACAGTTATGGTTAAAGGCTGGTTATAGATTAAATTTACTGCTAAAAGTTTTGCATTTTTTTATTTTCTGTAGATATTACAGTATCATTAATGGGAATTTTTTTGACATCAGCAAAAATCTGACGGCCTGGACCTGAAACATTAAAGCTGCTTGCTCTCTGATTGTTATATGTACAGTGTTCAACAAATTTATTAGACCATCTGTCATAAAAATAAGAAAAACACAAATATTTTAGAAATCTGCCAAAAAACTGGTTTAAAACTAAAAATCATATTAAAATCATTAAGCTGAATTCACATTTTTATACCCAAATCAAACTGAAGCTCAATATTACTCAAATAATGAGACATCAAAACAGGAAATCAAAACTCCACCAACAAAACACAAGAATCAAAAACTCAAATAAGAGAATAGCAGAAAAGTCTAAACAGAAACCCAAACTCAAATATATTAACCAAAATGACCCAAAACCCAGGACCGTGACAATCGCTCACAGTTAGCATAATGATTACAATTGATAATGTCTGCTCAATATGTAATTCTATTGGTCCAGCTAATTAAATTTTGTGCATGAGTTAGACCAGTAGAGTCTGGGGTGCATTAATGGTTTTTGCTCATGCTGAGAGAAAGTATTCTGGGAGATTCAATTAAATTCCTGAAGACTGATTTATTACCCTGTTATTAAAGCTTTAGTTAGTGTCCTGTGAGATAGCATGCTTTATTTTTAGCATACCTGCCTGTTTTTTCACATCCATTTGTTTTGTGGAAACAATCATAATTTATATTTGGAGTGAAGCTATGCATGCATTAGCAGCGTCACCTAATTAAAAAAAAAAAGTCCAAAGTTTGAGTCCACCGTGTCTTTGTTTTTCTGTTGCTGCCTTTGATGAGTTTGCATATTCTTGTCTTATCTACAGGAGGGTTTGGCATCATTTTCTCCCATTGTCCAAAGACATGCAAAATCGGACATGTAAAATGAAGAACTGACTGGTTCTCTGTCTATACTCTAGGTTGCACCCAAACTCATGCCCAGTTTGAGCAGGGAGAGTGGCTCCAGCACACTGTGACCTTTCACAGGATGAGTGGGCTCAGATGATGGATGTTATGTTTATTATTTTACCTGTGCTTTATCAAGATGTAATACTTTAATACTTTAATATTTTATATCCTGAGTGAAGGCTAAATGAAAAATATCTGACAACCACACCAGAGTCAGTTACTCAGGCAAGTGCACAGCAGTGTGCCTCTACCAAATCCTGTAGCACACTGCCTGCAGGCTGTCATTAAGTGAGCATTACATGTACCAGTTTCCTGTAGATAAATGAACACAAGCGCTCATCAGCATAAGTTCTCAGTGCCCCTGCTATGGAGAGTTCAGTCTGGAATTTATGTTTACCAGCCTATTGGTGAATACATGTTACATATTGAAAAAACACAAAGTGACCGAGCACAGTAATTAAAGTAAGCAGGATATTCAGTCAGACTTCAATGAATCTGCTATTATATTGCTATGCAGGCTAGCTGTGTGTAGTTAGTGGCCACTGAGAGGCTGCTGCCAAATTGCAAGGTTTGGTTTGTTAGTAATACTGCAGATTGCTTGAGTTTGAAACATGAGAGTTAGTACCAAATATTTATTTGTACTTATCTGTTACAAAGGCATATGAGCTAATCATTTCCCCAGAATTTCATCAAAATTCAAACCCACAAGTCCATTTTAGCAGCTTCAGACACTTAAATAGGCATATGGGATCCTTCAAAAATAAATAGAACCAAATGTTTTTTGAACGCTTTTGTAAGAGTGCATCAGTGTTAGGTTTAACCATTTCCAGCAGTGCAGCAAAGTGGCTTTTTCTTTTTTTTCAAAAGCTGCAATCAAAGCCAGAAAATCTTAAAACCTTAAAAAGCTTTTAATGACCTTTTGGAAACATGTGCACACATACATTCCGAAAATCATTTATTTCTGTGTCCATGTTTCATTTTATTATAACATTGATCGACTTAAAGGCTCAAGATAGTTTTAATTACTTTTTACGTAAAAATCCATTCAATATATAATGCTGTTACATTTTGACTTTCAGAAGATCTTTCTTTAAAGTAGTCTGATAGCTGTTTAGAACACTGAGGATGCATAAGAAAGCAGGCTAGTTACATAATCCCTCTGAGGCCTGCTGAGATCTACTTGTTACTGAAAGAAAATCTGGGGCTCCATCACAGTGAATCAGCTCATGCTGAGAATGACTCAGCAGAGACTCACAGTTATGGCCTTGGTCTTTGCTGAATCAGCGCTATGTTTGATAGAACACTGTGATCCAGGTCCTAGCCTCACCCACTGTGAAAACAGCCTTCTTTATCCCTCAGTACAGTAGGTGCAAAAGCAGTCAGAACATCCAAGTGGTCAAGTGTAGATGCTTTTTAAGGGGGTCAAGGGTGTTGCTGAGAGAGGAGTAGTTACAAAACAGCCAGCATTGTGACTGTCAGCTTTCTATTAAGTGTTTGCAGAACAGAATTGTGGTTTTTTTACACTGCGCTCTTGTTGTTGTGGTAGAAGTACAGGTGACAAATACAGTGATCCTGTGGAAGTCCTTTTTACAGTAAGAAGTTTAAAAAAGACGGGATAAGCTAAGTTGTTCATATTTAATGTAAGCAGCAATTTAGCAGGAATACTTTAAGCTAAAATGGGTCGCTCCATAGTGTAGTGGTTCACACATTTGATTAACAAGCAAAAGATCTGCAGTTAGATCCTGGGAGGAGACACAAATCCCTTTGGACTTCTGTCAAAAGGGGCATCTGGTACACTGTAAACCCAGATTTTGATTCGACTTAAAAATATTGAGTTCACATTACTTAAAATTACCTAAAATGTGAACATTATTTGTTAATTCTGAGTAGACTGTACTTTTTGATGGTCTATCTTATTGTAATTGTGTGTTTGAGTTCAAACAACTTAATATCATCAGGTTTTGCACCTGCTAAAAATCTAATTTATACCTGTTTTAACAGACTGTGGACTAATATACAGCAGTACGGTGGCGTAGTGATTAGCACTGCTGCCTCACCGCTAGAATGATATCTAGAAGGTCTGGGTTCATTTCCACCTTGGCCCACACACAGTCTCTCACTGTGTGGAGTTTGAAAGAGCAGATATTTGGTATTTTTTGGGGGGTTTTGTTCACACTCTGGTTCTATACTTGTACAGTTTTTTATTGTTCCATGGACAAATGTTATTTGTAAATGTTAATGTACCAGTGTTCAGCAGGGCTGAGTTTTATCATGTTTGTTTATTTACCAAATTTAAACTGACACAGTTCAACATTGTAAGAAATATTTTTGCTACTGAGCAGTCCGGTGGTGTGGTGGTTAGTACAAATAATCTGGGTTTGATTCCGCCTTGGCCCGGGCCTCTTGCTGTGTGGAGTTTGCATATTCTCCCCGTGTCTGCGTGGGTTTCCTCCCACAATCTGAAGACATGCAGTTACTGGGATTAGGTTAATTGCTCGCAAGTGTGAATGGTTTTATCTCTGTGTTAGCCCTGCAACAGGCTGGTGACCTGTATGGGGTGTACCCTGCATCTTACTGCCTTGTCAGCTGGGATAGGCTCCAGCCCAGTTACCTTGGATTTTAAGTATATTCAACTTATCTGGGTTTACAGTGTACAAAAAGTCAAACATGCAGAGGGACCTATTGTGAAAAAGGGAGCAGCTAAAGTATCTTAATTCAATTCAATTCAATTCAATTCAATTCAATTTTATTTATATAGCGCCAAATCACAACAAACAGTCGCCTCAAGGCGCTTTGTATTGTGAGCAAGCACTTGGCGACAGTGGAAAGGAAAAACTCCCTTTTAACAGGAAGAAACCTCCAGCAGAACCAGGCTCAGGGAGGGGCAGTCATCTGCCGC
>JASGAU010410212.1:1980-12746 GCA_030220045.1 Australoheros facetus
ATGTATGTGTATGTGCCTGCAGTCCTTCCCAGTGTCCTCTCTGTACTGGTGTTAGTCCCTAGGCACTATGGCAAACAAACCTATAGGAGAGTGTGTGTGTGTGTGTGTGTGTGTGTGTGTGCGTGTCCATTTTTACTGGGCAGGTCTAGGGGGTATTTTCCTGCTGTGTGTTGCACTTTGATAGGCTGAAGCCTGTGGGCACTTCCTGGTCTCTTCCTATCCTAAAGCTTTGTGTGTGTACTTGTATTTCTGATGTTGTGGGGACATATATATATGTTTACAAATACACACTGTGGGGGCTCAGTTTTCTTCTGGTACTTAAAAACAAATCTCCACAATGTTATCATAAGATTTTCGGTTGAGGATGTAAAAGGGTTAAAGTTACAGTAAGGGACTCAAGATGGGATAAACTAAGAGATGAGAGCTTACTGAATTAAAAAAGCTTCAGAGATTGATGTGGATGTTAATGATAGCAAAGTAGAGGGAATCGTGCTGAACATGAGAACTTTGTCCTCACAAACATCTGTCTGCAGATGTTTAACCCTAAATTGCCCTAAAACATTGTTCATGCTGCAATGTTGCACCTGCTAATAATATTTACATTTAAAGATTGTATTTATCTCAGTTGCCCAAGTTCCTCCTGCTTTTATCAACAATTTCCAAAGGCAAAAATAGTTCATAGTGAACATAAAATTAATGTTAGGTTGCTGAAAAATAATTATTTTCAGAATCATAATTGCAGTCATGGTAAAAAGAGAGGACACTTTCTTTGAATTCTAAGTTTCATTGATATCAGGACATAATAAAAATAATTTGGTCCTTAGCAGGTTCTAAAATTAGGTAAATACAACCTCAGATGAACTACAAAATACATGATATATTACACCATATCATCATCTTTTTAACAAAAATTAAACTAGAATCTGTGTGCCAGTGTGTTAAAAAATAACTACACCATTACTGCTTCTATAGAAATTAAGAAGATAAGCCAGGTGCTCCACATCAAATCAATTGATCATCAGCAAGTGTGAGCACCTCTATAGAAGCAGAACATTTGGCAGTTTGCTGGTCTGGAGCATTTGGGTGTGTGTTAACACAATGACAAGAAGGAATAACATCATCAGTGATCTGAGAAGCAAATGTTGTTGCCCATCACTGTGGGAAGGGTTATAAGGCCATTTCTAAATAATTTGAAGGCCATCATTCTATAGTGAGAAAGATTTTTCACAAGTGAAAAACATTCAAGACAGTTCCCAGGAGTAGACATCCCAGCAATTTCAACTGAAGGTCAGACCGTGCAATGCTCAGAGAAACTGGAAAAAACCCAAGAGCTACATCTCAGACTCTACAAGCCTTCAGCTAGCATGTTCAATGATCATGACAGTGAAAAGAATGAACAAGTATGACTTGTTTGGAAGGGTTGCCAGGAGTAAGCTTTTTCTCTGTAAAAAGAACATGGCAATGCAGCTTAGGTTTGCAAACTTGAACAAACTGTAAAATTTCTGGAGCAATGTCCTTTGAACAGTCAAGACCAAAGTGGAGAAAACTAAATACAGTATATCTCATCTTGCAGCCAGATGACCTGGGCACCTTGTAGTCACTGAACTGACCAGGAACTCCTCTGTATACCAAAGTACTCTAGAGTCAAATGTGAGGCCATCTGTCTGACAGCTAAAATGTGGTTAAAAATTATGATCTCAAGCACAACAGCAAACTGCAACAGACTAATTGAAAAAGACCCAGTCAAAGTCCAGACCTCAACCCAGCTGAAATGCTGTAGAGGGACCTTACGAGAGCTGTGCATAAATGAATGCATGCAAGCTTCAAGGAACTGAACCAACAATGTAAAGAAGAGTGTGCCAATATTCCTCCAGGAAACAAAGTTATTGCTGCTAAAGGTGGTTCTACAAGCTGTTGAATCATAGGATGCACTTAGTTTTTCACACACGCTTCTGCAGTTTGTCTAAGGTTTTGTTAAGCGAATAATGGCTAGATCAATTTTTATAATGTCCTGATATGTAAAACATTAGAACGGACTGAGGGTGTGCTTTCTTTTTACATGGCTGTAAACCAAAGCCATAATGAATGTATTTCATTTAATAACGCTTTCTCTTATTGAGTAGTAGGTGCAGTTTGCCTAATCCAAAGCACAATTATGCAAGTGATGACAACTGATAACAGCCATTTTATGCTGATAACATTTGAAGTGAGAGAAGAAAATTCCAAATAAAATAACTGACAGAAGAATTGGCTCTTCTGTTGTGATTTATAATTGTATCTCCTTCTGCCTGGTAGAAATTGTTTTGCCTTGTTTGCAGCTGCAGTGTAGAGTTTAAATTATGTCTTCGCTAAGAAAGGAACTGTATTGTTAGGCCTTCAAACCTGCTGCCTATTTGCTTTGTTGGCCTTTTGTTTCTCATCCAATTCTGTAATTATTTCTATGCTGTAGCTGCTGTTCTCACCTCAAAAGATTCACCTCAGATGTGTAATACTTAATTGAAAATCTTTTCTAAGACAAAGTAGAGGCACACACATCATTTCTACCCATTTATTAGGTATTATCAAGATATATATTGAGCATAGTTGTACTGATCAGCACTAATCATTTCTGTTTTGCCTCATAAGCTTCTGACATTTCAAGTTTCATATGTAACAGTTTCTTTCATGCATAACAATAATATAATTCAACAATACGTTTTCTATTGCTCCTTGCTAAACAATCTTATGTAGTTTAGGTGAGTTATATCAGTGAAATTTGCCATCTCACAGCACATGGATGAGGAGGAAAATTATGTTTGCCCTTCTTGTTTAGTTACTCTCAGTGGGATCATTATGGCTATCTCTGTTTGCCTTTATACTCAGTGGAATTCAAAAATTGGGAGCTGCTTCTTTCTTCAGGCTCTGGCTACAGACACCATAGCTATTCTGCACTGACAGAGATCACAGTCATTGTTCTGTTAAAAACAGCAAACATCTGGTTTTCTGTCTTCCACATATTGCCACAATATGTTGCAACATGAGCCAATTAAAAACTTTAATACACACAGACACAAGCTTTTGTTCAAACACTCTTGATTACACTCTGCAATTCAGTGGATTGCATACACACTTAGGGGACTTAGCATGCACACACACACACACACACACACACACACACACACACACACACACACACACACACACACACACACGTGTTAAAAATAGACAAACATTAAACAGTTTGAGGAAATTAAGAGAAACACATAAAGAACTTCAAAACTCCAATTCCCAACCTCCTACTGGGGCAATCCCAATGCTTTCCTTGCCTTCAGAACCAATCGGGAAAGAGCTAAATGAGCCTCAGTCATCAGAGGACTGAGTGATTGGTTTGGGGCTTTGAGGATGAGATAGGGACTCTCAGAGAAACACATTCATCCGAAAATCCCAAGCAAGACTTAGTCGAGCGCCACATGTTGAAAAATAATTCATTTACACAGACTGATTTTCAAAGTGATGCAGCTAAATCTCAGCTGACTCACGTGTGAATTTTACAGATATTGTAGGTGTGGGAAAACAAGCGATTAAACTTAACAGTGCAGCCTCAGATTGTAACTATCTGTATTTATTGGCTTTTTTGCACTTTGTGTCCTTCAGGATGCTGCATCATCATCATAGGTTAGTTGGGTCACATCTCTTTTTTAGCTCACAGCTTCATTTAAAAATTTCATTGTGCTTTGCTTTAAAATCACATCCATCAATTGCCACATTAGCGTGGTGTGATCCCAGGAGCTATGTTGTCCGGGGCAATTTGTGTCTGATAGGGTCTCCACAGGAGGGAGATTGACAGATGGATTGGTGCAGAGCTGAGCATGAAAGCAAAGCTGTCAGTTGATCTACATCGTCACTGTCACCTACGGCCACAAGCTGCGGGAAGTGAACAAAACAATAAGGTCACAAATACAAACTCCAGAAATGAGCTTTATCTGAAGGGTGTCTGGGCTCTCCCATAGAGATAGACGGAGGAGCTCGGTCATTTGGGAGGAGCATGGAGTACAGATGCTACTTCTCCACACTGAAAGAAGCCAGTTGCGAAGGTTCAGGTTCTGACTAGGATGGCTGGATGCCTGCTAGGTGAGGTGATTCAGGAATGTATGGGATAGACTCAGGACATGCTGGAGAGACTGGCTCTTGGCTGGCTTGGGAAAACATCAGTATCCCACTAGAAGAGTTGAAAGAGGTGGCTAGGCAGAGGAAAGTCTGAGTATCTCTGCTTAAACTGCTGCCCCTGTGACCTGGAACCAGATAAGCTACAGAAGCTTGATGGATGGATGGATGGATGGATGGATGGATGGATGGATGGATGGATGGATGGATGGATGGATGGATGAAACACGTAAACATATTGATTTTGCCTTATTCGCTGTCAGTATGTTGTCATAAACTTGATAAGTGGCATAATAATTTTAGAGATAAACAAAGATGTATCATCCAAATTTAACATAATTTCTAGGCAGTCAGCAGAGGAAAATCACATCTATTGAGCATTTCCATGTGCACAAATTATTCCAAAATTAGAAGCTGTATGCATTGAGAACCAGTTGGTGGAAATCTTTCTCCAGTCAGAGGCTATTAAACCACTGCAAAAGAAGATAGTGTGATAGCTGATTTGATTCAAACTTAAAAGATTGAGGAAATATTAAATTTATGTTTGCTGATTTGTTGCCAATTTTGAATTTGTTGCCACATTTTGATTAATTTGCTCCAATGTTTTTATTACTTCACTGGCACAAGAATGTTTTCTCTTGTTTTCTTTTTGAGATCAGGAAAGTCAGAAAGGTTTTTACAGATTCTAAATTCCCAATCAATAACTTACAAATAAACAGAAATTATGCCTCTTTGCAACAATACAAAGGTAGATTTCAAGCTACAACCTGATTTTTATCAACATGTGTCATCCTCTGAGATGGGCCAATAAAATTAGTCCTTGTGTGTAGCTGACAGCTAGACAAGTGCACAGGGACAGTCTACAAAATGCAGCTCTGAAAACAGATATCAAAATATTTAATAACTTTACTTTTTCACATTATATTGTCACCAAAATCAGTGGTCACCTGGTGGTTATACTATGACAGGAAGAAAAAAAAGACTTTTGTGTGTGTCTCTACATTCATTGTGTAACAATAAACTTATTGAAAAAAACAAAAAAAAAGTCCACATTGTTGAGAGAATCAGAGTGAATATATATCTAGAGGGAGGTGAAAAGGAGATGTTAAATGCGAATGATGGATGGGCCATGTTGTTTGTCATAACTGTCATAACTATAGACTCTTACTTTTTTGTGTGCAAACCATCATTTCTCTGACGGATTCAAGTTCATGCAGTAAGAGGATATCCACACTAACAAGCTGAATCTCTGTTTTGGCAGCACTTTTATACAGCTGACTTTTACTCCAAAGTGCTGCAACAACATTGATGCACCTTGTTCAGTCCTGTGATTTTTAAGGAAGTATCGAGAGGCGTAACACCTACTTTAAGTCAAGATTTTAGTAGAGTTTTTTGGGGGGGTGTTGTGAAAAGTCTTCACTCTTTTCACATTGGTGCCACAGACAAATTTCACTGAGGTGTTCACAAGTCTGTGAAAGACTTTGATTATGAATTCAACTGGATTTTGGTTTCATAAGCAGGTTCAGGGACGCAAGTTCTGATACGATCCTAAAACTGAGGTGAATAATGGAATCAGACTGATATGGTGCAAAATATCAGTTTGAAGGGTAAAAAAATGACTCTCTTCTCCTGTAAAACTGCATGAAAGTCATAATAAGAATTATTATTTTGTTAATAAGAATTATTAGTTAATAATTGAAAACAGATCATGTCAGACTACAAACTAAATATCCAAAGATCATCTTATACAGTGACTTTTGACAGATTTAACTTTAACAATTAATTGATGGGAAAATGTAACTGTTACAGGAGGACTGAAAGGAAACACACTGCAGGCAGAATATAAAGACAGACCTTTTGTTTAGGTATTATCAAAGTACAGAAGACACAAAGTGCAAAATATAAATTAAAGGAAAATCTAAAAACCATAGGAGCTCATACAGGATACACACAGGTAAGCATAACCAAATATCAACATAGCTAAAGATTTTTTTCCATTATCTGAATTCACTTTCCGTAACATCAGCAATCAGGATAAGCAGTCGCATGAAGTTGATCACAAATTTACTAAATTTTACTAAGTTTTTGCCATGTTCACATGAAAGGAGTGGCATTGGCAGCTTCTTAAGGCACTGTTAAAAAGGTTCAGACCCTCCACACACAGAGGTCTGAGGGATCTTCAACATTATTTTTCAGAGGATTGATTGGTCAGTAGGTTGTGATTTCACACCTTTTGACCTCTTTCCTTGAGCATAACCTGCTCTGGAGCAGGTTTTGTTTACAAGTTACCATGGCAATGTACCCTGGTAAGAAGAGCACCACATTCATAGGGTTAATCCTGAAGTCACCTGGATAAGATGAAATCCTGCTTCATAGCACAGGCCTCAGGAAAATCAGAGGGGACCACAAGCAAAACTAAAGCAGGACACAAAAGAAAACAAAACTTATACATAAAACATGAAATAATGAAGACAAAGAATACACGAGGACGAAGACATGAACAAAGAAAGACAAGAGAGAGGGAGGAGCAGACAGAAAAACACTGAAGGAACTTAAATGACTACTAACAGAAACCAAATCATGATCCCAAACACAGGATAGAAAAGTGAAACTCATCACTAGAATAACCATGAGATAATCAAGGATCAAAGATGTCACAGGAAATAAAGCTTGCAATCCACTGGAACCCAGAAATCTAACATACACAGGAATTGTTTACTCTGTGTACGCTGAGCATTGGGGCTAGTGGGGTTGTTACTCTGAGCTGTTGGCTAACAGAATCAGTGCATGGACTCCTGTCATATTAGCACATTTGAGGCGTTAGCTGGCGAAGTTAGAATGGATGTTTTCCCTCCCTGGGTGCTCCTGGGAGGATAAACAGGCCATCCATAATTAACAGCCGCTCCGCCTGCATTCTGATCCACTCTGCTTTAAAAAGAACAACTGTCACCATCAGTTAGAGAGGGGGAGAGAGGGATAAGTAGAGGTAATGTGGGTGAAACACAGACACACGGAGATGGGGGGCTCGCACTCGGGAAAAGATCTGTTTCCTGTAATTTAAAGGCAGCTTCACACACACTCGCGTCTAGTTGCTTTGCTTTTCTTGGAAAAAGCTCATCCAGTCAACATCGCTGTTGTTTGGTCTACTGTTGGAGAACCTAGGCAGAGTAGTGTGAGTTAAGTATAGTTGCTTGGCTGATCCTCATACTGTGGTTCAAATATGATTTGTGTTGTACTTATCTTGCAGTATGACTTCAATAACTAGATGATCATAAGCTTGCTGAGAAAAGTGTCTGCACATCAGCTCATTCTAAACTCAAACTATAGGAAACAGCTTAGTATGATCTTGCTTTGGATGCTGTCTTTAGCTGCCTTGCTATCCATTTTATCACTGCAGTGGTTTTGTCACAATAACAGCTGAGTTTCTGCTTTTATTTGGCAGTGGCTGGCTCAGTTCCTGCTAGCTCTGCTCCTCAGGCTGGCTTTGCATGCTTTTTTAATTAAGCACACAGAGCAAATTGCACCAACTGTAAACTGCCATGGATCTGAATTTCAGTCCAAGACCAATGCTGAATCATTCCAGCTAAATGTTGGCAATAGGCAACTTGTGGTATACTGTTATTCATGATATTGATGGTTACATTCTCTTTTTTTGTTATTGTTGTTTTTACATTCTGATGTGGTGTTTCCTCTCATTTGATATAACATTTCTAAACACCGCCAAAGCCACACCCTTGTCTCCAGGCAAAACCTTTTGATTTATGAAACACTGACATAAATAAAGTTGAAGATGATTTTGACCAATAGGATTTTTTTCCAAATTCTTTGTTCGATAACACGACAGCCCCTGTAGGCAAGCAAAATCAGCCATTTGTTATGGTTTGTTATTTCTAGAAGTGACAAATGACTTCAATCCCTCATGCATGATGCCAGCAGCTCTTTCTATACAGGCACATTTTGAACAGGCCACAGATGATGTCACAGTTCATGCTCTTCCTTTTGATCTGTGACACTCTGGGTCACTCATAAGGATGTCACTAGTTTAGATAACACACCTGATAGCCAACAGCATTATTAGTATATGAAAAGACACACATAGGATTCAAGTTATGCACTCATCAGGCTCACATACTGTATGTGATTTTGTGGAAGTGCTTGCATGTGACACACATACGCACACATTCACACGCATACACCCAAACACAGGGAAAACATGTATTTTCTTACTCACTCAGAACAAATTTTGCCTCTGGCTTTCGAATGAACACTCAGTGACTTTATAATGTATTTAGTCAGAACATATTCAACGGTGAAAACAGGAAGCTTCTACTATGCTTCTCTGGATGAAAGGATGCAATTATCCAGAGGTTTTTACAAAACAACATATTTCCACCTGCTGAACCTGCCAGCTAATTTAAGCCGTAAACAAGAACAATTGGAGACTTTATACCTCCACCAAGGCTGACAAGTTCCCTCAACACCATGATGAACTGAGTTCCAAGATCAAGAAGGATATCTAAATCTGGATTAGTTTGTGATGTTATCTTGAGAATGTCAAGACAATATCGCCCACTTTTGGTTATTTTAACTTGACATGTATATCTGAAGATATGACATGAAATGTCCAATTTCAGGATAACTTCCAATGGTGAAGGGAATCCTTCCTAGATCCAGATCCAAAGTCAGACTGATATCCAAAAAAGGCCACATCTGGTAAAAATTTTCATGCAAATAAATTCATAATTTGAGTAAATAAACCAGAACAATAACATGACCACAGCCTTGGTGGAGCAAATAACCAATTAGTATTTATGTTGGTACACTGTGTAGATCTGTTTATGTTTAAGACAAAACCCTGAAAGGCAGCAAAATAAATAAATTAAAAAATACAGCCAACTTTAGATACTGTACTAGATTCTTTTTACATGACTCACAGTTATAAATAACTATTAATTTAGTTATATAAAATAATAACCCCTCTGTGAAGGGGCCACATGAACAGCAATTCATAAAACCCCTGTGATGACCAAGGGACCAGTTTATCCTGCCTGGGAGAGAATTATCAGGGTCCCACCCTGGGGCCAGGCCCTGAGTAGGCGCTTGAGGACGAGCATCTGGTGGCCAGGCCTTAGCCCATGGGCCTGAGCCGGGGCTTAGCCCAAAGCAGCTGCACGGGTCCACCCTCCTGTGGGCCCACCACCCACAGAGAGAGCTAATCATAAAATCAAAGCTGTCGATTTACCAGTCGAGCAACATATCTACCCTAACCTATGATCAAGAGCTCTGGGTAGTGACTGAAAAAATGACCTCATGTGTACAAGTGGCAGAAATGATCTTCCTCTGAAAATTGAAACATGTCCTCCAGTCCGAATGACATAGGTTAGGGTAGATATGTTGCTCGAGTGACATTATCAGTCGTTTGTTCCAAAACAACCCATATCAGTGCTTACACAATGAGCACTTTTACATGTGGCTTTGTGTGTCATGTCAGTGCGTAATGTGCCTGTAGGTCAGGAGGTAGAGCCGGTCATCTACTACAGTAATCCGAAGGCTGGTAGCTCCATCCCCGGCTGCTCCAGTGTGCATGCCAAGCCAATGAAATGCATGTATGAACGAGGCATGTTGTATACAGCACTTTGCTCAAGTACAATAGAGAAGCGCTAAATAAGAACCAGTCTATTTAATGTTCAAGCTTTTCTTCTGGCATCTAATGTCATTTAGTTCCCATAGGCTTTTCAGAAATCTGAGAAAATCCATATTTATGTATTCCTTCAGAATTTGCTGGGGAAAACCAAACACGTTATTCACACGCCCTTAAAAAAAAAAAAAAATTTTAAAGAAAAAAAGGTATTCATCGTAAAATGTGCCTGCAAAAATTACCTTTGAGGTCATTTGTTTAAAGGAAGACAGGCTTGAAAGTTGGTTGGGCTCTCCCTTAGAGAGTGACAAGCTCGGTCATTCAGGAGGGATTTGGAGTAGAGCCGCTACTCCTCCAAATCAAAAAGAGCCAGTTGAGCCTATTCAGACATCTGACTAAAATGTCTACTAAACCCCTCCTGGATGAGATGTCTCAGGCATGGCCTACCAGAAGGATGCCCTGAGGCAGACCCAGGATATGCTGGAGAGATTGTATCTCTCTTGGCTGGCTTGCTGGAGCAGGAGTTCTGGGCTTCTCCTCTTACACTGTTTCCCCGGGAACCTGAGCCTGGGTAAGTGGCAGAAGATAGATGGATGGATTATTATTTACCTTATACTGGTCCTTGGTATAGCGCCTAAGTTTATGCATTGTCTGAAATAACCCATTTTAGCTTTCTCCCCCTTCCTTTGAGCCAACTTTTTTGTGATTGGCCGAAACATGCAAACAGAAGGTTTGAACAGTTGGACATTATTGATTATGTTTGCTATCACTATACAGAGCCAAGACAGAGAAAAGGAAAAGCAGACCACCAGTGTGATAGTTCTTAACTATTTCGTCTTCTGTGTCCTGCCTTTGAGTTGTTCCTGAGTCTGCGTGATAACCTGTTGCTGCTGTGTGTGTGTGTGTGTGTGTGTGTGTGTGTGTGTGTGTGTGTGTGTGTGTGTGTGTGTGTGTGTGTGTGTGTGTGTGTGTGTGTGTGTGTGTG
>JASGAU010410214.1:0-16324 GCA_030220045.1 Australoheros facetus
GCCATCTTTCTTCAATGTCCGCCAAAAGATCGTCTCTTAACGCATGCGCAGTATGACGTTCGATAGTTAGAGGTTTGTACTTGTAAATTTGTGATTTGTAATTGTATTGTTGCGAAGTTGTAACTTTGTAACTTGTACTTGTAAATTTGTGATTTGTACTTGTATTGTTGCGAAGTTGTAACTTTGTAGATTGTATTCAAAATACAAATCTTATTTTTATGCACGTTTATTGACTTACATGTACGAATGTAGACTCCTTACACATACATTCTTTTTGACAGTTATCTTACCCCATATATAAGTAATTCAAACTAATTAAATTTAAGATTTTCTTCAGAACAACGGCTTTGTTCATAAGGCAATTAAGAGTTTATGCTTTATCTTGCAGTCACAGGCTTGCTTGTGTGACTCTGAACCACCTGTCTGTAGGTGAATGATGAGCAGCTATTTCTGCACAGGAGAAGCAGGTCTGCAGGTTGTGGCAAGCTTTTCCATTTGCCTTGACAGAGTGGCCGGATTGGGTTCAGACTTGCTCAGCCATATGATGTTGGCAAAAAGTAGTCTGCTGATGTTGATTTATTATCTGTTGATGCTGATTTAGACTCTGCATTGTTACATAGCTAAAAGGTGGATAAAAAAAAAAAAAACAGTGTATTCTAATAACCACTTCTCATGTGAGTCATGCTTCTACGCTTTTTGGTTGATATCTGGACACTAAAGAAATTGAGATGATTTTCAGATACTTCCAGGTTAGTAGAATGAGCGCTAACCTCCATGTTGGTATGGGGAAGCAAATAAAATGTGTAGTTTCACTTTTTTTAAAATAAATAAATAGACCCTATCATACTCCATTCTTTGTACCTATTAGCAGGGCATGGTCAAGATAAAACAATTTGCTTTTGCATCTGAACTCTCTCTGGAGAGCCACAACATATTCAGTTGGCCCTGATTCTATTGGTTAAGGTTTCCTGTCAGGCTGTGGGTGACTCTGGAGTTCTGTGAACTCTCTCTACCACAAGGGAGTCAGGGAAATTGTGCTGACCCAGCAGCTGCAGGTATAAGACTCTTAATAAAGATTCTGATGCCTCAGGGATGTTAAACATGCAAAAGTTTTGAATAAAGTTCAGCAAGGCTGAAGTTCAGCCTTTCGGCAGTGAATGCCATCCTCAAGTGCTTAGATTGAAATATCAGCTATTCTTGATGTTTACACAGAAACAGGTCCACAAGATAAAACATCTTTGGGTGTATAGGATTGCACCCATTTTGGACAGAGACTATCATGGAAAAGAGCAGTGAGAAACAGTTCTTATATCACAGTAAAGAGCTATTTTTTTCTACATGGCTGTGTGATAACACAGTGTCACTTCATGCATTCACTGCAATTTTTGAAGTGTCCTACTTTCTGTAGTTCCTATTTGTGTGTTTTACTACCAATTTTCTTTGTTATTTTCACCAGCCAGAGCCTCAGATGTTTCAAACAAACAAAACAGCCAGGCATATATTTGTACTGTAACACAAATATCATTGTAGAATTCAGTCAAAATTATACAAGAGCACATGTCTTTCTCCTGTTCGGGCAGTAAACATAGGGATTATCTGCTTTAAGTCATTTACACACACTATTAAGCATCAGTGAGGTATTAGTGTTGCACTACTCCTCCTTAATATGTAATTTCTGAACATGGATATAAATGTTTATTTATGGTTAATTAAGCTCATATATAACAGGATTAATAACAGCATTATTATATGTTTCATACTTTATAAATGATGGATTAACTGACAGGGTGATACAGAACAAATGTTCTGTATCACTTGTTATCTATCAACTGCCAAAGTCCTGCAATGATTTTCTGAATTAATAAAAAATATTTTAAAATTCTTTACTGGCAAGATCAACAGTGCCAGGTCACAGTGGAAGTCTGTATCCTTTCAACCAGCCCAAGTCTCTTATCCAGTTCTGTTCTCCGAGTTTAAACTAATTTCCACAACAAATCTCCTTGATATTGTTCCTTCTTCCTGCCCAACAGACATTATCCTTCCTAAATTCATTAAAGAAGTTCTACCTGCCATCTCCCCCTGGCTTTGCTCTATTATAAATTAGTCCCTTTCATCCGGCTATATTCCAGACTACTTTAAAACAGTCAGTGTCTTTCCTCTGCTTAAAAAAAAATGCTCCTTAGACCCCACTGTTTTAGATAATTACAGGCCAATTTCCAAACTGCTATTTATTTCCAAAATCCTTGAGAAAGTTGTTACTCATCAACTCCTTCAGTTAGTTGAAGTTACGTCGAATCCTTTGATGAATTCGATGTAACCACAGCACTGAAACAGCATTATTACAAATTACTAATATATTCTCATGGACGGTGAATCTTCCATTTTAGTCCTCATAAATTTGTCTGCAGCCTTTGATGCAGTTGATCACACCACTCTTATCAGCAGATTACAAAACTGGGTTGGCATCACTGGTACTGCTCTCAAATGGTTTTCATCATCATTTTCATTTATCTGACAGATACTTTAGAATTCATATTAACCAATCTGCATCCTCATCTGCACCTCTATGCAGAGTCCCCTAGGGCTCAATCCTTGGCCCAATTCCATTTCTTTACAAATGTTACCCCTGGGCCATTTGCTTAATGTCCTATCATTGTTATGCAGATGATACACAACTGTACTTTTCTGTTAACCCAACAACCTCGACAGCCTCTCCCACCTCAGTGAATGCTTCTCTGCCATTAATGACTGGATACATTCAAATTTCCTCCATCTCAATACCAGTAAAACAGAAGTTCTTGTGTTCAGCCCTGTCAGTATCTCTAAGGAGGTCAGTCAGTGCATTGCAAAGATCAAATCCTTATTGTTATGCAATCATCTTTTTTTCTCCCACCTTGAATATTGTAACTCACTTTTTTGTGCATATCTCAGTCCTCCATAGACCATCTCCAATTCATGCAGGCTGCTAAGAAAAACTAGACAATATTCACATATCACACCTATTCTTGCTTACCTTCACTGGCTTCCAGTGAAATTCAGAATGAACTTTAAAATCCTGTTATTAACATATAAAGCTCTACATGGACAGGCCACTGCTTATATATCAGAGCCACTGAGACCTTATCACTGCTGCCAGCCTCTCAGATCCTCTAACCAGGGTCTCCTAATTGTTACACACTCTAATGTTGAAATAAGAGGTGTAAGTGGTTTTGACGTTGTTGCATCCAAACATTGGAACAACCTTCCTCAGCCAATTAGGTTATCTGAGGCTATGATTTACATGATTCACATTTTTATAGGTTATCTTTCCCTTAATCTCCCCCCCTTTATTTTTGACCATAGTTTACAACTATTTGTGTGTATGGAAGTGTGTGTGTTGGAATGAATGTGTGACCATATGACTGGTGATGTTTATGTGTCTATATGTTTGTTTCATATATGAATGTATATTTGTACCTTTTATTCAAACTGTGAAGCACTTTGTAACTCTGATGCAAGATGCAAACATAACCCATCTGAGGTTTTCAGAATGCTGAAATATACAATAGCAGTCGAAAGTTTGGACACACACGAATGGGTGAGTGTGTGTCCAAACTTTTAACTGGTACTGTAATTTGATGTGTGAATTCATATATTTCTGTATGTTTCACTTAGTACATCAGTCTGATGAGCTAGATAGCATTATCACACTTAGTGTCTTGTGCTAACTTGACTTAGTATATTTCTTACTATATACACTATCTAAAGATATTTGTTATATTTTAAGTCATGAAAATTGGCACCACGCAAAAAATAAAATTAGACAGATGAGGAGAGCATTGGTTTTATGAGATATAAAGTGAAATTTTGACCTTAAAATGGCACCTGTAAAGTACATCTGTACCATAAAGGCACAAAATGGAGTCAAGGGGCAGTAGGTACAGGATGGGGTAGGCTCTGTGCTTGCTGCTGGATTCAGTGCACACTTTGAAAGAGGCATGGGGAATAGAACAAAATAGTCTGAGTTTTGAAAACAAAAACAATAAATCAAGAAATTCATATTCCTTATTATACTTTATTATTGTCTTCAGGTGTGCCAGATGTCAGGTCTGCTAATCATGCCATTTCTACCCTATATGCTGGTCATCAGCACTGACAGACTGCCTAGTGGCAGAAACAATTACAGCTAGTCTTGTTCACGCCATTTAGAAGTTTTTCTATTTTTTTTTTCTTTTTTTTTTCTGTACACAGGTGCAAACCTGTGAATCTGTCTTTCCTGTTTTCCATTCAGCCTGCCCCTCTGGCCATCCACTTCAACCCTGACTGTGTTCTGTCACAGTCGCCCTGAGGCCTATACTACAAAGAAGGACAAGGCACTTAGCAGGTTAACTGTAGGTGTAGCTGCATTGGTTTTCAGTGTGTCAGAGGTGGTTCACATCTTAGAGATGTAAATCACTATTCATTCAAGATAAGATTGCTATAACATTCAAGATCAGCTACTGAACAATCAATCAGTTCTGTGGATAATGTGTTACCAATCCTATAGGTTATATAGAGGCCATTTAAAGGTTTTGCCTTTCCTGATGAGCATCATTAAGACATTCTTAGGAGTAACTGCTTGATTTTGACATTTTAGCTGCAGAGAATATAATATATTAAAGCAATTTTACATTTCCTTTAAGCTTTAATGTAGTGATACAATCCTGAACATTGACCTTGTATAACTAGGTAAGCCCACTTACCAGTGTTATGATTTTATATTCCTTCTGTACTTGCTCTAATACCATACATATGTTTGGGATCACTGGGACCATTTACATGCTGAAAAAATGAAGCCATTGCCAGTCAGATGCTTCCTAGATGGTCTGCATGGTGGATCAAAATCTGATCGACTTGTCCATGTTCATAATTCCATCAATTTTGACAAGATCCCCAACACTACTGACTGAAATGCAGCCTCAAACCATGATAGAGCCTCCACTCTTTTTTACAAATGGTAGTAGACACTCATTGTATTTCACTCCTGACCTCCTCAGTAGATAACGACTTGAACCAAAAATTTCACATTTTAATTTACCATTCCATAAGACTTGTTGCTGATTTTCAGTCATGGTATACATCAACCTTTTCTCCCTGCTCCCCTTCCTGAAAAATAACTTCTTGACAGCTTCTTGACTTCCATTGAAACCATTTCTAATGAGGTTTCTGCAAACAGTGGATAGATTAACTGAAAGGCCAGATGCTCTCATTCTAAGCTTGTCAGGTCTTTGCTGGATTTCTTCTTAAGGATGTGACTTTCAGATACTATTTATCTGCTGGCTGTAAACAGTTTTCAGGCCTGCTAGTTCTTCTTTTGTCCCCCACTTGTTCAGTTTCCTCAAATGTTTTAGGGACACACTGCCTTCTGTGCAAATATATGACGATAAGAAGATAAGTTTTCAGCTAATAATTCTTTGGAAATCACCTTGTTGATACAAAATACCATTTTATGCCTGTCAAACTGTGTTATCTTTGGCATTTTTTTTGTAGATTCAGCAAAAGAAATGAGAGCAAATTATGTGTTTTTACAGCAGACTGCTAATAACAAAGTGCCTAAAGATATAATTTTAGGGTCTGTCCGTTATTTGCATACACAACACTGGTTCATCCCTTGAGTCACTGAGTTTGAACAATAAATAGGTCAATGTAGTGCTAAAGATTTTTTTTCCATGAGTCCATTTTTTGTCAGTGGACTCATGTGTCTCTTGTGAAGCCTACTTTCATGAGTCCAAACCAAAATTACATAAACATAACCAGAGAGTTGCCATACTCATATGCAAAGCTATGCTGTGCATATTGGAGATTTTCTGACTGTGACCAAGGAAAACTGAAGAAGATGACTTGAAAACAAAGATGTTTTGAAATAAAACAATGATAGAAATACAGGTGTCTAAAGAATTATTTTACATTATTAAGAACAACATAACTCACTACTTGCAAGCAGCAGAGATACCTTCTTGTTAACATTTCATGACTCAACAACAACCAGGCAAGGCATAACTGGAAAGGTGGAGAGTGAGACAGACTTCATTTTCTTGTTAAAATAATACAAACACTGAAAAATATTTTAAAAAAAATAATAGTAATCTTAGAGCAAAATTGAGATACTGTATAACCACATCATTTTGAAGCACCGGTCATCATACATGTAATTGTACTGTTTTGTGATGTTTATAACAACAGAAAACCTTGGTTCCCAGAAAATTGTAATAAGAGTGTTTGACATCAGGAGAGGTCACCACTTTCTCTCCATCAGTGATATATTCTATGAAAGCCTAGGTGCTGCCACCTTGAAAGTGACAACTTCTCCTGATGCATTTTACAGTACTGGTATCATCAGTTATCTCACATTCTTGAGTCTACGAAGAGTTGACTTGACAGACTAGTCTTAAACTGGGACAAAACATGGGAAACATGGGACAAAGACAAACACAGCATGAAGGACAAAGAACAAGGGGAGAGACAGACAATGAACACACATGAGGTAACAAGGAGAAAGTTGAGACAGCTGGGGAGACAGGTGAACAAAAGTGAAACAAAACTGAAAACAAAGAACAGGATACTGTCATGGTCCGGGGTCCTTTTGACCCTGTGTGTTTTGTTTTTGCTTTATTTTGTCTGTTCTTTTTGTTGTGGGGTTTAGTTTGTTATTTCTAGTTCCTTGTGTTTTCCCAGTGTTCCGTGTCAGGTTTGCGTCTTTGTTCCCACGTCTCACTTCCTGTTTTATTTTTATAGGCGTCTGGTCCCTGTGTGTTGTGTTCAGTTTTGCTTCTCCTTTCACCTGTGTCCCCAGCTGTTTCCACTCCCCTAATTATCCCCTGGTGTATTTAAGTCCTATGTTTTCTCTGCCTGTTGCTGTGTCCTCGTCTGTGTCTGCCTGGCTCCTAATGTTGGCTTCTGCTGTGTGTTTTGGATTTTCAAGTTTTCGTGTAATTCCTTGTGTAACTGGCTTCCATCCAGTTTTGGTATTCTTGAGTTTATTTAATAAAGTAATTTAAACATTATTTGAGCCTCGAGGGTCTTGCATTGGGGTCCTCTGCCTTGCCTGCCGCACCAGCCATGGCAGATACAAGGGGCTGGCAAAGTAAAACAGGAATAAACTGAACATGGAAACAGAAACACAGACTTAACACAGGGACGGAGGGGTGCAGAGCAAGGGATCACAGAACGGAAGACACAGAGGGAGGCAGGTAAACAAAGTCAAGGAATTAGACAAACTACAGCATACAATGGAAGCAGGACCAGGACTGAAAATAAAATAATGGAGGAAAATAATCTAGCATAAAAAACTCAAAATGGTCAGAACTATGAAAAAATAAAGGACTACAAAGATGAATATAAACCATAAGCAAACTATGAAACACAACTGAAGAAATGTAACAATAACAGAACTTCAAAGATAAACAAAAATGTTTAAAAAACACCAGGCCAAATGCCCAGGACCATGACAATAATACCGCAAACTAGCCAATGTAAACTGCACTAAGCTGCATGGTACTTTAATGTAGCCTTTGAATAACATAACGTTAGTACACTTCAGTTTATTTATTTAATTTATTTGTTATTCACTTAAACATGAAGTAGAGCTCTAATATCTAATTTAAATACTCTAAAATGAAGTCATCATAAGTAGATTAAATTTCCAATCTATAAAATTTCACTTGCTGAGCAGTCCTTACCTGTGAAAATATTCTGAAGTTATAAGCAGTTGTGGGATGTTATTTCTTCTGCCCTCAGTTAACTGTTATGTAATTAACCTAGACAGCGAGCTAAACATTAATGGATTCAGCAATGATGAGACTCTGTGACGTTGTCTTCTGTTCTTTACTGAGACCCATTTTTTACTGTAAAACTGTAACAAGAAGAGAACTGAGGATGTACATAAGTGGTCTGTCATAAAACAAATTCACATCCCTAAACATACTGTCACAAGTCATTACACAAATAAACTACAAAGTAAACATCCATATGTCCTTTAGCCAAAACTAGGGTAGACAGAACTGAAGGCTAGTAGCATTAGCTTATTCTTACTTAAACTGGGAAACTGGTCTATAAGCAGAATGATAAAAGAAACTACAATCAAACAGACAAAATGCTACCTAACATACGATAAACTATAGTGCAGTTCTACACTTACAGATTATGAATTGCCAAGGGTCACAGATGATATGAAGACCCTTTTGTCCTTGAAAGCTTGAGCATGACATGGCTGCTTCCCTGACCTCCTTGCTGCCTACAGCCATTAGCCATTAGATCGCACTATTATTCATAATCAAAAGTCGAAAAACACAACAAATGTAGCAAGGCTGACCTCTTGTGACATAAAAGAGAATTCAAATGTTGACCAACTGGGAATAAAACAAATAAACAAATCTTACTGCAAGTGTGAGGGACAGAACATTATTATTTTCGTATTACTGAGCAAGTATCTCCATGGCATCACTGGAAGCCACACCAGGCTGCAGCTCATAAAACTTAACACATTCAATAGTAATATGCATTAAACGTACAGTAAAATGCATTAACCTGCTTCCCTTATAGCAGGCATGTCCAAAATCCGGCAGGCGGGCCAATCATGACCCAAGTTCAGATTTTATATGGGCCCGCACGTTTTGTCTACTGGCACAAAATGACAAAAATGATGAATGCGATTCTGTATGCAGTTCCTCCTTTTAACTCATGGAGGCAGATGTCTGCCAACTGCCATAAAACTCAAAAAGAATAAGACTGACTGACCAATTGTGGGGCTTGGGTGAGGATCATAGGTGGCGCAGAGGGCTCCGCAGGTGTACCTTGTTGATTTGACTCTTAACTGGCCTAATGGAAAATGGAATTTGCTCTGACCCTTCAACTGTTGTGGCTACAGCAAGTAGAAAAAGGAAAGTTGATAATGAAGGTTGCCACTTCCAGAAAAGGAGGAAATTACTTCTTTTTTTTTTTGCTGAACAGTGAAATGACTGACAGCCTGGTTTGCCATGAGACTGCGGCCTTGTTTGAGGAACATAATGTGAAGTGACACTACGGGACAAAACATGCTAATACACATGGCAAGCTATCAGACAATTAACGTGCTTAAAAGTGAACCAACTCCAGGACAGCTTAGCCAAAGGTGTGCAGCAGTCATCGCATCCCTTACTAGTGAGTTCAATGACTGCTTTCGAAAAGGACATGTTGCTATTTGACCCTGATGGTGCTCCACCTCACCTGCAGCTGGAGCTGACTGAGCTTCAGTGTGACAGTGAATGCCACAGCCTTTTTACCGGCAGCTGGATAAGGTCAAGTTTCCAGAGATGCAAACATTTGCAAAGAAAATGTTAAGCTTGTTGGTTCCGCATAGTTGTTCTCTCTTCTGAACTTAAACAAGAACCACTTGAAATCAAGACTAAGTGACTCCCACCTAGTGACATTTTACACATGTCTACCACTGCTTCCGAACCAGACCTGCCCTGTGTTAAAATACAGGAATGTCTTAAAGACATGTCTCTAATTTCTTACAACTGAGATTGTTGTACTTGGCCCTACAAACCGTAGAAACATGGTGTCTAACCAAACATTTACTCTGGATGGCATTACCATGGCCTCCAGTGACACTGTGAGGAATCTTGGAGTCATTTTGACCAGGATATGTCCTTCAATGTACATATAAAAAAATATGTAGGACTACTTTCTTGCATTTGTGCAATAAAATTAGAAACATCCTGTCTCAGAGGGATACAGAAAACTGTATTTAGAAGCTGTATTTATTACTTCTAGGCTGGACTATTGTGATTCATTATTATCAGATTGTCCTAAAAACTCCCTGAAACACATTCAGCTGATCCAAAACGCTGCAGCTAGAGTACTGACAGGGACTAGAAAGAGAGAGCATTTTTCTCCCATATTGGCTTCTCTTCAGTGGCTCCCTGTTAAGTCCAGAAACAAATTTAAAATCTTTCTCCTCACATACAAGGTCTTGAATAATCAGGCCCCATCTTATCTTAAAGCCCTCATAGTACCTCATAGACTGCTGGCTTACTTGTGGTTCCTATGGTATTTAAAAGTAGAATGTGAAGCAGAGCCTTCTGCTTTCAGGCCCCTTTTTTGTGGAACCAGCTCCGAGTTTGCATTCGGGAGACAGACACCCTCTCTATTTGTAGGATTAGGCTTAAAACTTTTCTTTTTGATAAAGCTTATAGTTAGGGTTGAATCAGGTGACCCTTAGCCCTCCCTTAGTTGTGCTGCAGTAGGCCTAGGCTGCTGGGGCTTCCCTTGATGTACTGAGTGTTTCTTCTTCACTCACCTCGTTTCAGTCTCTATGTGTCTATACACCACTCTGTATTTAATCATTAGTTATATTAATCTCCTTCATTTCGACAGTGTGTCTTTTGTTCTTTTTCCCTTCCCTCATCCCTACCTGGTCTCGGCAGATGACTGCCCCTCCCTGAGCCTGGTTCTACCGGAGGTTTCTTCCTGTTAAAAGGGATTGTTTCCTTCCTACCATCACCAAGTGTTGTCTGATTGTTGGGGTTTTCACTGTGTTATTGTAGAGTCTATACCTTACAATATAAAGCACCTTGAGGTGACTGTTGTGATTTGGCACTATATAAATCAAATTGAATTGAATTGAATTGAAAGTACAATTCTGTAACAGTTTTCTATGTGAATAGATTAGCCTTAGTTTCATTTTTAAGCAGCTCAATTCAAAACTATGTTCATTTAATTGTAATAATTATAGTCAGCTCTTCTCATGGCTTTATAATTGGTGATACCAAAAAGGGTTGATAACTGAGTGTGTATGGCTGCTTGGTGAAGTGAGGCTAGACAAGGAAAAAAGAACGATTTCAATGTTCAATTTTCTCCCTCCACCAACTCTGGTCTAGTTGTTGACTCTGCTCAAGTTACCTTGTTTTCTATCAGTAACTTCCTTCCCGGTCAGACTTCATTCATTTGCTGGATTTCCTCCACTAATCAACCATCACCTGAAAGACTCTCTAGCCTCTGTGATCAGTCTCACTACATTTGAGTTGGCAGTATTAAAAACCTGAAAAACTAGTAGTTGTTTAAATAAATTGCTTAGTTAAACTTGGCTGTTTGTGTTAGTGCTGTGCATCCATGCTTTGGATCAGATTAGACTAGAGACAAGAATGGGCATTCCTACCAAGTTTTGGTAGGAACTTGAATCCTGTAAAGCCTTAATCATGATATAATTGCCAGAATTTTTTATTTTTTATTTTTTTTAAGCTGGGGTGTTTATTGAACCCACAAAGAAAACATATTTAACTTAAACATCAGTTAGCATATATAAGTTTTCATTTGTATAATTTTTGCTTCATTTGGCATTTTTGTGCATTTTTTTACTTGAAAATGTATTGGGCAATTTATTTAGGTTTTTGGGGGTAAAGAAACTACACACTGATGACGTAGAGGTCTCAAAAACTCACAAAAACCCAAATCAATACACTTGGCTTTACAGGGTTAATATACTGTAAACGAAATATGTGGTCTGTTTCAGGGAATACAGTCACATCACATTTAAACTCTACTTCCATTTTGACTTCCATCCACCCAGCTGGATCACAAGTTTAAATGATATGATCTTTGACCATGGTGTGCACTTCAGCACACTGTGCTAGTGCTTTGCACAGCTCTTTTGTTCCACTGCACAAGCGATGAGGAATAAAAGCCCCATTACTGAAACTTTTTGGTGTGGACCAAAGCTCTAAATTCTCCAGAATTCCAGTGAATATCCTTTTTGCATTTTTTGGACGTGTTATTAAGCAAAGCAGTTGAACCTGAACTGTCCCTTTGTATTTGATATAGCGACAGCTAACATGCTTTTTAAAGAGAGGAAAATAAATTCAAGTTCTTTCAGAGAAATCAAATCTTGTCCTTATGTGGGATTTATGAAATTCTGAAAATAATTTTATTGAAATTGGATTTTTATTATTATTATTATTATTATTATTGGCAGTTCTATCATGTACTTCATCAAATGTAGCTCTGCATGCATGGATTGCTGCAGAAAACTAATATGTAGCAGAAAAGAAGGAGACTATCTCAGCCATGAGGAAGGATGAGCTGTTCTCACAGTTCAGGTTGAAAGTAAAGTGAGTTGACCCTAATTTATGTTGATGGAGAAGCAGAACTGTTTCATCATTTTTTGAGTCTGCACTAGAGTCATGTAAGTAAGATAGGCATCCCTTTTTATCTTTTTCAGCTGAGAACTGAATTTATTAAATGGAGTGGAACTAGATCTTTAAAATGGCTACTTCCGTACAACCCACCAAACCCATGTCATTTTACTTCCAAAAGTGCATTAAAGCTTTATTATTATTTATTATTATTATTGTTATAATTATTATTACTGACAACACACACAAAAAAAACACAAAGTGATAGACAGTTACACGTCGTTATAGATTGCATTACTAATTAAAGTGTGACATCCATTTAAGAGTGATGACTTGTGGAGGAAGAGAAAGTACAATTTATTTATATACTGAAAAAGTTCACTTATCTATACTCAACTAGTGCCCACATAGAAGCTACAAATCAAGCACACCCTCTCACCTAAAAGGTGGAGCATATTGATCACCTAAAGGGAAGTGTCGTAGTTTGCTGTGTAGCAGGTGAGAGATGGACCCAAAATGCACGACTCCAGACAGAACTTAGTTTGCTTTAGCTTTATTACTGGAACATAAAAGCGGAGCTGGAACGAAGCCAGCAGCACAAAAACAAAACTCTGATGGACAGACATACAGAGGACTCACAGCTGGTGGGAAACCAACGACGCGACAAAGGGCAAGGAAAACACAGTCAATACGTATATACACACACGAGGTAACGAGAGGAGGGTGGAAACATCCGGGTAGACCAGGTGAACAGACTTATAATAACGAGACAAGGGGAAGCAATACTAAATACAACACACACAGAAGTGACCTCATGAAATATAAACAAGACAACACAGAAGACTCGACAAAGAAGGCTAACAGACAGAGGAAATCTAAACGTGATAAACGGGGAAGACAAAGAGACCAGAAACACAAGACACGGGAAAGACGAGAACAAAGGAATCAAGAACTGAATACCAATAACTAATAATTCAGAGCTGACCTTGCTGCAACAGTGTCTTACCCACAGGGGTAATTTTTTCAAGCATACACACAAGGCTCCATCACACAGCATCAACTACCTACCTCTTAAATCATAAGTCTAAAAATGCACCATAGACATAATGATGATGAAATGAATTCTAACATGACTCTGGTGGCATTACTGTAAAGTACTTTAATGCATAGGACTATAAAAGCTCACATTTCATGTTTAGATGTGTACTCCACAAAAAATACAGCAAAAGGCTGCAATCTGCAAATATCTAACTTACACTGCTTTGCCAAAAGTATTCGCTCACCCATCCAAATCATTGGAACACCTGAATTCAGTCACTTCCATGGCCACATGGAAGTGTATAAAATCAACCACCTAGGCATGCAGACTGCTTCTACAATTGTTTGTAAAGACTGAGTCACTCTCAGGATCTCCCGGCACGGTGCTGTGATAGGATGTCACCTGTGGAACAAGTCCATTAGTGAAATTACCTCACTACTAAATATTCCACGGTCAACTGTTAGTGGTATCATAACAAAGTGGAAGCCATTGGGAATAACAGCGACTCAGCTCTGAAGTAAAATGACAGCAGGGTCAGCAGATGCTGAGGCGCATAGTGTGCAGAGGTTGCCGACTTTCTGCGGAGTCGGTCATGGCAGACCTGCAAAATGTCGCCTTCAGATTAGCTCAAGAACAGCGCATGGAGGACTTCACAGAATTGGTTTCCATGGCCAAGCAGCTGCTTCCAAATGCAATACAAAATGTCGGATGCAGTGGTGTAAAGCATGCCACCACTGGACTCTAGAGCAGTGGAGACATGTTCTTGGGTGTGATGAATCATGCTTCTCCATCTGGCAAGCCAATGGATGAGTCTGGCTTTTGCAGTTGCCACGACTGCATTGTGCCAAGTGTATGGTGTATATTCCAGTGAAAGGAACTCTAAATGCTTTAGCATACCAAGATATTTTGGACAACTTCATGCTCCTGTTCCAACATGACTGCACACCAGTGCACAAAACAACATCCATAAAGACATGGATGAGTGAGTATGGTGTAGAGTCCTGACCTCACACTGATAGAACACCTTTGGGATGAATTAGAGCAGAGACTGCAAGCCAGGTCTTCTCATCCAACATCAACATCATCATCACTATACAAAAGATTCTGGGTACAAGCCCATAAAATGTTACCTGATCTAAATTCGGCCAGTCTCCTGTTCAGGATCATCTTTCAGAGCTTGTCCAGAAGGTTTCCATCGCAGCTGCTACGTTTAGAGGCGGTGACAATGAACTGTGATAAGCGCTACCAGCTACCAGGAAGGAAAGTTTCAGGTCAGGAGTGAGAATAGGGACATATCAGACACTGTAGGACACAAGCAGGTAAATACACATGTACACATCAGTGCACACACATATATCTAAATACACATTTTGAGTAAACTGACTTGTTTGTTCTTACTTTAATGTCCTTGTCTAACAATAAATAAAATTAACATTACATTATATTTGGGGGGGAGGGAGCTATGCTGATATAATATTATTCACTCAACAACTGGAAATGTCAATGCTGGTGGCACATCTGGTTTCATCCTCCATGTATACCTATACAAAACATCATCGCCATCCATCAAAGAGTTGAGAGCACATTTTCATGTTGACCAAAATGAGGGGACAATGCTGTCGCTAGAGCCACAACACTTACGTGTTTAAAAAAATAAAACGTAATTCACATTAAGATTCGTCATTTACCTCCTACAATGTGTTATTTTATGTTTATAGTATTCTCAACATAAGATTAAGAAAAAAATTATAAGAAAAGTGTTGATTAGCTAAAACTAAATCCAAGTCCACATGTTGTAGTTAGGTACAAATGTATGTTTAAACTGGTGTAATGTTTTTTGTGATTTTTTTTTTCTTTTTGTGCTCATTTCACGAGATAAAATGTCATCAGCTCGCAAGATGACATGGTTCATAAGACCTGAAAATGAAAATACTCCAGTTTTTTTCTGTATATGTGAGAGGAAACTCCAGGACATAATCAACAAAAAAGATGAGTTTAATGTACTGTAAATAACCAATTCTGTGTGCTTTTTACATAATATTAAAACAGTACCCAATGACTTTCATAGTCATAGATGCATAATACTGTTAATCACTTCCTGCTTAATATTGTAATATTTTTCTTGGTTCTTGTTCATTCCTGTCAGTTTTACTTTCACACATTGTTTGTTTATCTTCCTATTTTCCTCAACACCTGCATCCAATCAGTTAATCACTCGTCCTAGTATATATAAATCCATTTCCCTTTGGCAGTGCAATACTGTCTTGTTACTCTCCATTCAGGCTTTTGAGTCAAATTTTTGATGTTCCTTATGGTTTTTCATTTTCACAATGATAACCTTTTGAGATTTTTTTTTTTTTTTTCTTGGACCTTGCCTTTTGCGTCCTCCTTGCCTGGCTCATTTGCCTCGGTGTTTGGCATCACATGTATGACCTCCAGCCTTTGATTAAATAATTGGATTTTTTTTCTCTTCAGCCTCCTGTGCCTTGCAGTTTGTTTCACTTTCCCTGTTTTGTTAGGGGTGCATTGATCAAGCTGCATTTCAGAATAAAATTATGCATTGACCATGAGATGCAAAGGCCAGTTAGCCTGACTTTAAAGCAGGAGAAGTCACAGGGTACGTAAACCTGCTTAGGAAGGCTCCTAACTGAATGAAGTGACTAGGAAGTTTGTGGCAGCCATGGTTGAATACTAAGGAAATTACTTTCAGTGCTTCCTGTATTACTTCCTTTAGCATTGGGCCATTTGTTAGGAGAGGGGAACAGTGTTGGAATTATAGTATAAATTCCATTCTGTTTATTATAAATTATCATATCTTCTGTTTGTATGTTTTTATAAAATGTTTTGTGTATATATTATACTGTTGTTTTTATGTTTAAAACGGAAGCATGTGGTGATTTTGCTTACAAAGGAAGTTGTAGTTACCTGCAGGCTGTTTCAAAAGCCTGCAGAACAAGCATAGGATACGTGTCTCATATACGCCATGTTACAGGCACATTCCACAGGATCCTTACTACCATATATGGTAAGGAAAGAGCCAAGAATGTTGTTTATAACATGCTGTAAACTGCATTTGGTGTAACCCACGTGATCTTATTGTGAAAATCCGAATAAAAGCGCTGCACAGGAAGCGGTCCTTTGGGACTGATCACTTCCG
>JASGAU010410216.1:0-27113 GCA_030220045.1 Australoheros facetus
TTTGTTAAAACGGCCTGCCATAAAATCAGAGATTCTGTGCAGATTTCTGAAGCAGTCTTTAAGTACACGATTCTCGCGCTCTCTGCATATCCCATACTGAGGAGCTCTTTCTATATTGTTGCATTTTATTACAATTTTGTCCATAACGGCCAGCGCCAATTACGGATAGTCAGACAAGCGGATTTTATGTTAAAACGGCCTGCCATAACAGCACAGAAATTCTTCACTGTGAGTAAAAAGTAAACCATACAGGAACCACCACTAAAACCTCAGTAACAACGAACCTATTCAGACCCTTAAATCACCCTCACCCAGCTGAACATGGGATATTTCAAGGATGCTAACAAAGGTAAAGTGGCTATCCACAGCTCAGAGTCAGCCACAAGCCAGCAGCCTTGGTATGAGCCTCAGTATGAGCAGTCAAAGAGTAAAAGCAGATCCAAAGAAAATTATAGACATAAGTGAAAAAGAGAAAAGGGTATATATTATCTGATGAAGTTATAAAGATACAGGAATATGACATAAGAACCTGACATTTGTTTTGTTCTATTAATCTGTTGTATTTCCTTTTGTTGGGTAAGGTAAAATATGTCAGGTGTACAGCAACTCATTTTTTAGTACTTGTACCTCTTTCCAATAAAAGAGCACTTTATTTTCAGTTGTTTCACTGAGAGAGGACACTGTAATTTGGTGCAGTTTGGGGAAAGTGTAAGTTTAATCATTTCTTTTATGATGAAATTAAGATTTTGCATTGAAGAAAATCAGATTTATTCATTTTTGTATACACTGTTAGTTATAATACTTAGAAGGAAAATTTGAATTAGAAAAAAAAAATCAGTACAGGCAGGTCATTGGTGCACCTCTATTTTTCACAAACAGTTCAATGTTATAATTTGCAGAAACATAACTTATCACTCAAATCGCTACTCTAGTTTTGCCCTCATTTTTGCACCTTTTTCAATTCCTAAACATGGGCTCATTCTCATTTTCTCAGTCTTTCTATGAGCAAAAAGTTAATTTTATCCCTAAAAGAAGGTTAAAAGGATGTTTTCCGGTAAGAAAATACATTTTTTGTGGTAAATTTCGGCGATGCTTACCCGCTCCCTGCTTAAGAAGTTCAGCAACTGGATCAGTTGGTGTGGCGAGTTCTAGCGCTTCTTCATTGGGGTCTGGAGTGACACAACAGCGTAGATGTTGCATTTGTATCAGAATACAGTTATCTGAGGTGGATAAATTGGCTTGCAGCTGAATTCAGAGTGAAATCGATTTTGGCTACAAGATTCACGAGTTACCTTTGGTGGGGATCATCAGCTTGCAGGGCAGAGCCAGCGGGGTCATTGAGTGTTGGTACACCAAAGCAGAGAGACATCCTGCAAACACAAAGCAAAGCAGCCTCTCAGTTACTGGATCAGTCTGATATTAAACTGAATTCCAATCTGCAATCTTGATGCTGCAAACAGAAAAACCTACTGCCACAAACGCACCAAAATAGGGCTCATTGGGACAGCCCTTCAGTCGGACGCCTTTGGCACTCGTCTCAATCAGGAAGTGCCGCACCAGCTCGTTAGTCACATCACCAACTAAAAAAACAAAACAAAAAGACATACTAGCTCGATCCAGCTGTTTGAGTAAGCAGCCTTTTTAAAAGCGAGTTGACAGCAGATGGTGGGACAGCTTTACCTTTTTTGTTTTGCTGGACAGTTGGTGGGGGGCAGGCCACTTTCATGGCCAGGCCATAGGCCCCACGGAAAGAGTGGCTGTCCCTTATGATGAACGCCCCAGGCTCCCTGTCCTTCAACAAATTGATGGCTAGAAGAATACAAGAGGAAAATGAAAAGAAGCAGGAGGATGTGGCATCAAATAAAATGGTGGGAAAAGGGGATAGACCAGGGGTCGGCAACCCGCGGCTCCGAAGCCGCATGCGGCTCATTCAGGCTTAAGCTGCGGCTCTGTGCGGCTCGTGGAAGCAAATTATAAGTATCCAATTGAAGTGCATTTTATTTTTGTCAGTTAGGTTTTTGTTGTAGTTTTAAATTGGAACATTATTGTGATCTTGAAATATTAAAATAAAATCATTCTATTTACTTATTTATTTTCGTTTCTCAATATATGCGTCACTTGCGGTAGCGGCTACCGGCTTCCGCTAGTATTTGAGGCTCTCAGTGTTTTGTTTTCCGTGGAAACCGGGTTTAAATAGCTCTTTTCGTATTACAGGTTGCCGACCCCTGGGATAGACCAATGGGGATGAAAGAAGAAGAATGAAGTGGAGAATGGTTGTCATTTTGATTTTACTCTTTTTCACCTACAAATAAATTCATAGCAGACAGGTGGTTGAAGGATCTGACTCTCACCTTGCTCTCTGGAGATGTCTGGCTTGTACCAGTACTTGGAGGTGTCCTGGACAAACTTGACATTCATCTTAATATCAGGATAACCATCTGTTTGGATGAAATTAGATGAGGGAAATCATTCATGTTAAGCCTGTAAGCTACAAAAATAATAATAATAATAATTCTTTGCCTCTTACCATAAATGGACTTAGAGACATCTGGGAGTGTGTGTGTGCCAGACAAGTTAGGCGTGCTGCTCCCGCTGATTGGTGTTGATGTCAGGTTTTTGTTCTCCAGCCTGTCTGCGTCTCCACTGGACATGTGTCTCTTCTCAGGCAGCTGTGGGGAGACGGGGAAAGCAGGCGTGGCAGGCTGAAGGATGCCCCCCTGGCGAGAGGCAGCGCCCAACTCATCAGGTGTGCTGTGGCCACTTGCTGCTGTCCGGCGCCCCATCAGAGGGCTGGGTGGCACTCCGGCGGCTGCTGTTTTAGGGTTTCGGCCAATCAGAGGACTGGAGGGCACACCGGATGGAGGCGGGTGCCTGCCCAGCGAGGGGCTGGCTTGACCAAGGCGTCTTTGCAGTGCGGGGCTCGGTGGTGTGTTGGTAGCCACTGTGCGGTGGAGGGTGTTGGGGCTGCCGGGGACAGTGTGGACGCCCATGATGTTGACCTGGGATCCGTCTGGGGAAGCAGGCCTGTGGGCGTGCATAGAAGAGGGGCTGTGCGGGGTGCCATCTGAAGAACTCGTCCTCCTCCTGTAATTAAAAATGCAAGCTATATTTAATATTTTTACCCGATCCATATACTGAGTATTCAAAATGTCATAAATGTGCTTAAGTTGACTTCTGATGACTGATATCATCAGGTCATATCTAAATAACAATTACCTCATTGATATGTTTTATTATAACAGCATTATTGGGTCTTTTTGGTTAGTTTATCTGCCTCTGAAACTCTCCAATACGTGGACATATTGTACCAATTTTTTCTACAAAGTAGTGGCATTAAAGACTTATTAATTTCTGTCTGTATCTATAGTAATAATTATTTTTTATATACTGATTTCCATATACTGAGTTTTTGTATCTTGAGTAACAACTCAAGATACAAAAACTCCTCTTTAAGTCATTTAAATGCAATATAATATAATATAATATAATATAATACATTGTAATACATTATATACATTCTAATGATAGCTTTAATACCCTCCTGAACCTGGTTCTGCTGAAGTTCTCTTCCTTTTAAATGGGAGTTCTTCCTTCCCACTGTTACCAAATGCTTACTCAGTTAAACTGAACATCCATTATGAGTCTCAAAGCCATCTACATGGCTGCAATGAAATACTTCCATTGCAGTGTGTCCTGATGTGCATAAATGTGTGAAACCTTGCTAAATGTTGCCTGCAGCTTTCATTTTAGTTTAAAATTTAGACTTTTCAAGGTCCGGTTACAAATCACCTTATTTCAACCTCAGTCACAAAGGTTCTTCAGAAAATTATGATTCAACTAAGGATTTTGGTAAAACTGCATCATAATCAATGAATTGTTCTGGATAAATCAGGATAATCCAGGATAAATTATCCTGAGTAAGGGTATAAAAAACCAATTCATGTGTAACAACAAATATTTAGAAATGGTTGTTTAACTAACAAAATCAAGCACAAGCTAAAAAATTTTATCCAAGGAAAATAAGTGACTTAAGACTCACCCATCAGCGCTGTGGATGGGACTGCTGGAGGAGAGAGGAGCATTCAAGGGCTGCGCCCTCGGATCCCCAAAACCACGATTATCTGTGTGGTAAAACAGACACAAGCACAGAAGGACCCACATGTACGGTCAGATCTGTTTTGGTGCATCACACAACATGGCCTGAACAAAACAGAATCTAGTTAATAGGTATCAGAACCAAAGGAAAAGCAGGAGTGACACAAACAGGAAATTAATCAAACATAATTCTTCATAAAACAAAGACTCAATGGAAATCTGAATGCAGAACTGAAAAGGAAAACATTGGGGTGCAAGTCAAGCTCAGACACATTATAACATAAAAACATGTGTTACGGTCAGTGCTGGTGTTTGGTGGTGTCACAAAAGAGGGCTTACCTTGTTCTCCATCATTAGAATCATTAGAATGAGAGACTGACCACAAGAAAAAAAAAACAGACACCAAGGAAAGAAGAAAAGGTGTGTGGAAGAGGAGGAGAGAAGGGAGACACACTTGAGCGCAAAGCAAGAACTGCAGGGTCTCAGTAAGCTGTCAGCAGTAACAATTCTAAACACTAGAGGGCAGCAGAGACCAAAAGCATTAAAGCAATTCTGCTCAGTCAGCTACAACATGACAACGCAGTGATGCTGCACACTGGAAGGATCTTAAAAATGTCAACGCTTCTGTATATTTATCACTCAATAGCTACTATTTAAGTTTTTTAAATGATCTAATTAGAATCTGAGAAATTCAGATTCTTCATACATGATTATTCAAACTGCAAATGGTTTACACGGTTATGATCTGCACAGGCCGAACATCATTTTATACACATTTACTATCAGTTCTATACTGAAACGCAGAATAAATGAAGCTGAAGCTATCGGGCATGGTAAACTGACCTGATACCCCCTGCTGATAGGGCTTCAGTCCCAACGGTGACAGAGGAGTCTTGTTCAAACCCGGAGGAGAGCGAGCTGTAAACAGAAAGAAAGAGATTCAAAAGATTGTTGCAAATACTGAATTTGCAAAAACCTTTACAGTAGTGATGACAGCACAGTGAGAATACGAACCATGTAAGAATGCACACTGATGAATGTGAGGAATGAAAGGACACGGGTCTTCACTCTTGTAAAAGTATGATGCAGCATGCAAATCCCATCAGATTGTGGATTTGCATTTGTATAAGGAACACATGCTGAAGGCTCTCATTGCAAGCAGCTAAGGATATCGCTCTCATGTATGTGCTTATACTGATATAACCCCAATCCTAAAAAAAAAATCATCATTTAAAATGTTGAAAAATGCTCATGTTGAATTTGATGGCAGCTGGAGCTAATTAAGTTCACTGGCAACAAGTCAATGACATGACTGGGTCTAAAAAGAGCATCTTAGAGAGGCAGAGTTTCTCACTAGTAAAGACGGGCAGAGGTTCACCAATCTGCAAAAAAACACTATCTACAAATTATGGAACAATTTCAGAATAATGTTACTCAATGTAAAATTGTGAAGCCTGTGAATATCTCATCATCTACAGTTCATAATATCATCCAAAGATTTAGAGAATCTGGAGAAATCTCTGTGCGCGAGGCACGAGGATTAAAGTCAATATTGGATGCCTGTGATCACTGAGGCCTTAGGCAGCATGGAAATCAGTGCATGTTCACCGCACCAACCGCAAATGCAGGTTAAAACTAATGCAAAGAAAAAGCCGTATGCCAACATGATCCAGAAACACTGCTGTCTTCTCTGAACCAAAGCTCATTTAAAATGGACTGAGACAAAATGGAAAACTGTTCTGTGGTCAGATGAATCAAAATTAGAAATATAGCTGCTGCATCCTCTGTATTAAAGAGGAGAAGGAAAATCTGGCTTGTTACCAGCGCTTGGGTCAAAAACCTGTATCACTGATGGTACGCGGGTGCATTAGTGCCAATGGAACTGGCTGGTTGCACATCTGGAAAGGCTCTATCAATGCAGAAAGGTATTCACGGGCAACATAGGCTCCCATCCAGACGACGTCTCTTTCAGGGAAGGCCTTGCATACTTGAGCAAGATAATGCTAAACTGAATACTGCATCTATTACAGCAGCGTGGTTTTAAAGTAGAAGAGTCCGGGTGCTGACCGGGTCCAGACCTTTCACCAACTGAAAACATTTGGGACATCATGAAACAAAAAATACCACAAAGCAGGCCCAGGACTGCTGAGCAGCTAGAATTCTATATTGGACAAGATATATATCTATCAGCAGTCCAGCAGCTGCTCTCCTCAGTTCCCAGACATTTACAGACTGCTGGTAAAAGAAGAGGGGATGCTGCACACTAGGAAACACGAACCTGTCCCGACTTTTTTGAGCTGTGCTGCTGCCATCAGATTCAGAAGGAGCTGTGAACAAAATGTGGGTTTAAGAGATTTGCAAATCATTGCATTTGTTGTTACATTTCACATTCTGCCTGACGGGGTCCAGGTTAAATTTGGACTGGATAAAGTCTGAAGATGGAGCTGTATTAATGAGATGTGGGTAGGTGTGAGACACGCCTGAAAACTGAAACAGTAAAAAAAACTACGATCTCATTGATAACAATGAATGGAGTGATGCAGACTGCAGGCCATATGAAGCTACAGTGCAGTGGTGGTGAAGGGGAACAAGACTTGGGAGGACCGCGATGACGTGGGCAGCGTGGGATCAGGGTGATCCAGAGAGAGCTGAACAAATGTTACACCACAGAACATGTCTTATCATTTCTTATCTGGGGACTGGCTGTGGGTGGACGGGCAGGAGCTGGACTACGAGGTCAGGGGTCAAGGGGTAAAGCCACTGTGTCCGCACCCCGAGAGGAAGCGTGCAGCCTTACGGGTGATTGGAGGGAGTCATGATGGCTCATGACTGTGAGGAGAGACTCCCTTTTATATGCTACTGAACTTGTTTATTTACTTTTATTTACTGTAGTTAAATTGCAGTTTATCTCATTTTTTTAATATAAATTCCACGTACATTTTACTCGTAATGTGTATTTGTACATTTTTTAAATATAAAAAGATAATTCAGATAATTCATACCAACAATCATTATCTAAAGTTTTGAGAACACTTTCCTATCTGCAGGCAGGGTGAACCTACACATGTTGTAGAAAGGAGTCTGTGGTGTTGTATGGAAGCTGGGGGACAGGGGGGAATTCTCACCACCACCACCACCACCACCACCACCACCACCACCACCTCCAAAGGGGCGATTGCTGGCAAACGCGTCTGCTTCGCTGTCTTGAAACGCCTCTCGGTAGCTGTGCGTGGGACCCTGGAAGAGATGATTGAGGCACACAGGCAGCAATATGAGGAAGTGTAAAAAGAAAAATATATTTAGTCTACAGAAAAATCACTTCAGTTTGACTTGAGTTAAAAATACAAAATATCATAACACAGGAAAAAAGTGCCTGAGGGGTTGTATTCGTTCATAAACTGTAAGCATAACATATATGCATGCACCAGAGTAAGACCATGAAGATAATTAAAAACTAGTAAAATAATTTAAAAGAATTTTAAAATATAGAAACTGTCAGTGCATGGACCAGCATAGGGACTTTAAAACCGGTGCAATGTGCCCTCCTCTCCTGCAGGAGGTCTCAGTCAGCTGTGAGTGATTTACAACAGTTTGGAGTAGACCTGATAGCAGTCAACTCTGCCTGATAGAAAAGCATGCATCAGTTTCTCCATCTCACTCAGAGTAAGAAAAATTTGAACACATGTGAGCCCTCAGTTAGGATACATCTGAGGAAATGTAACTTTAAGGCCAGTTTCTCTCTCTGAGCTTTAGAACCTGTGACTAAAATTTACGCTTTCTCTCTCTTATGAACAATAAACAGTCCAGAGTTTGACTTTTTACTGTATCTCACCTCATGCAGAAGGGGAGATTCAAAGGGGAGCGTGAAACATGATCGTTTGCTTCCTCCAGCTCCACTCATTTAAAACATTCTGAAAATGCCCCTATAGGGAAAATTTTGCTTTTTGTTTTTCTAGTTAACATCTGTACATAAAATGAAACCACATCACCACTAATATGGCTAATTAGAGCCCAACCAATTTATTGGCAGACTGATATTATTGGGTAACATTATCTATTTGCCAGTCTATCAGAAGTGGCAAATAAATGACAATTTAAAACAGATGGTTAAAAACATCTGTGAACCATGTTATGAGACATTGTCTGTCTGGGATTAGTAAAGCATTTCTGATTCTGAGTCTGATTGATTACAATTGTGTAATTTGTCCACCAGAGGACACTACAACAGCCTTTTGGCAAGATGCATATTTGGAACGTAAAAAACCATAACAACCAGCTAAATAAATAACTACTCATAACAAATATTAAGGAAATCTGTTTACGTTTCATGTGTCTGGAAAAAAAAAAAAAAGGTATCTGCCAAAATACGTTTTGGAATACCGGATTTTTAAATCAGCAAATATTGGGACTGGTCTTAAAAATCCTACATCACTCAGGCTCTTGAACTAACCATGATCTTTATTGTAGAAAAAATTGTGACAAAATAACACGCTCACGGCTTAAGCATAAAATCAACTATGGTACCTCTCTGGGTCTTCCTCCTGGGTTTTGTGTGAGATTGCTGGTAAAGTCCGGTGAATGCACTGGCGATGTATTGTCGTGGCTGCTCTGGTACTGTCCCTCGCTTGTGGTCCGACGCCTGCCTGTCTCCTGTGTCACTTCTGGGGTCATCCCTCTGGAACGAACTCCTGAATCCCCCCCAAAAAAATAGTCGCTATGAGGAACCATCAAATCAGCAGATCTATTTTTATTAAGCAACTTTTTATGTTGTCTGTGCAGCCACAGGAAAATATTTTTCAATTCTTTGATTTATCAAAGCTATATCTGCTAAAGCGTAAGGATCCTATCACAGCATAAAAACCTCACTGCCTTCATCAAAAGCGACAGACAGAGATAGTGAGAGAGGTGTTTGATGTCTAAAAAATGGCTGCACTTAATTAGAAAGCAGTGGTAAAGGACAAGTGGGATAGGTCGGAAATAATGTAGGACCTGATGAAAAAACAATTATAAAAGCTCTTAAAATAATTGGGAAAATGGTGAGAAAGCAGAGACAGATTCCAGAAATGCAAAAAAATAAAACAAAGAGAGAAATTAAAGGTGGGGTAAAGTGGACAAACCAGAGAAGGAATAGGAGCGGTGGCGGTCAGATTGTTGTGGTGTCATGCTTTCACTGATGCCCCGAATACGAGCGTTGTACTCTGTTTCCGGGGAGGGATGTCAAGTAGTAGAAGGGAGGCAGCAGATGGAGGAGGAGGAGGAAGAGGAGGAAGGTGAGAGAGGTGCAGAGGAAGAAGGAGTGGCGGGTGGGGTTTCCATACAGCGGACAGATGGGTGGAATGAGAAAGAAAACGAAAAATCAGAGCAGAAATGGAAGAATAAAAGTATTTTTCAAATGAAATGACACACATCACACTAGAGACAACACAACTCAAAAAAAGAAGATCATTTTTTTTTCTCCCTGGGAAGCACCTACGAGCTTCCAAATTATTTCAAAGTGCATTATGAATGTGGACAATGCACGAAAGCTGGAATGTCTGAATGCTCAGCTATTCTTACTCTTACCCCATCTCCACTCTCACCAGCTCTGCACAGCTCTCTGAGTCAGAGAAAGCTATCTTTGTGAATAAGGTCATTCCTCTGGTATGGCATCCCATGATGAATCTGTAACACAAACTGCGGTGCTTGCAATCTGCTTGGTTTGTAAGAATACAGAGACTTCAAGATGATGTAAATGTATGTTGGTTGTTCTGGGCATATATCATTTTTAGGATATCATAAGTGCTTTAGCCCACATTATTTGTTAAAATTCTGCTTTATGTCAGATTTTTTTACTCATTTCTTTACAGGCAGTTCATCCATAACAGCCCATAATTCATCCAAAAAGTTCCCTGAATACCAAACACCAAATTGCTCCAATAGGCTATTGCCATTGATTGTGGTAGCCTGTTGTTTGAGTTCCTATTAGGGGTTAAAACATGTTAAAAATGTTCCAACCTGTGACCAGTCCAACAACCTGCAAGTGCTAATATCTTTATTTGTTTGTGCAGCTGTTTAAAAAAAAATCACCTATTTCAGACCTGACAAAACTTACAAGCTTTGAAGGTAATCCATTATTAAGAATAGACAATGTAGTCTAAATGGACTAAGGCACATGCACACACACACGCGCGCGCACACACACACACACACAACAAAACAAATAAGAGCACAATATCCTGCAGCAACTACTAATATGTACATTGTGCATTATTCAAAAAGACCAAAATATTATTCTGACAAAGAAAAAGCAATCAACTTAATAAGTAATAGGTGAGTCCAGTACCACTCACTCTGACACTCGCTTATTTATACACAAACTCCAGACAATATCTCAAAGCCTTACCTGCAATACGGTGTGCTACCAGGCCTTCCAAGTTTAGCGTCTCCTCCTCTGCATCTTGTTCTCTGGGTAAGGATGAAGAAGATGTGCCCTTGGGCTGTGGAGTGACAGTGGGAAGGGGTGAAGACGAGGCACTATAGCCTGGATATGGAGACGAGCCCTGCAGCTCTGGGGAGTGTGAAGCCCCACTGCTTGGGTGTGAGTTCATAGGCTTCAGCGGGGTTTGCTGATTGAAATTGGAATCAGTGGTGTAATGAAGACATGCTTGGCGTGTGTGGAGGTAGGGCTCAGGGGTGTGTGTTGGGGTGGTGTTTTGGTGTTGGTAGCCAGTGTGGGGTCTCTGGGGAGAATGCATTGGAGAATCCATAACTGGACTCTGACTGACTCTCCCAGATGAGTAATGAGGCTGATGAATGGCATCACCAATTGATCCAGAGCTGTTATAGCCGTGGATAGCAGAGTCTGCCTGGTATGATGGCCTGGCCAGCGTCTGGGAGAAAGGTGCCTGGGATGAACTGAGGCTGTTCTCCCCAGGGGGCGCACTGTTTGACTTGGACATGTGAGAGTTGATTGGGTCCAGGTCAAGCATCAGCATGTTTAGTGCCTCGATGGACTGCTCAATGTCACGCTGTGAAGCTGAGGTGGGAAAGTGGGGCAGGCTATGGGTTGACTGAAGAGGTGGGCCGAATGGATCATCTGGTAGGCTATGCTGGTGCCAGGCATTGAGACCTCTTTGAACGGCATCCCGACTACTGGTGCTCCTCTCAGGGGCCCTGGGCATCAGTTTTGAGGTGGTCTCAGGGCTGCCGGCGGGTGGGTTCCCAAAGGACTGTGAACGATACATCCCTCCTCCATTCTGGTAATTGTTGTATCCGCCTTGTGGCGATGCTGAGTCCACAGACCTCTCTTGCATCGCTGTAGGACTTTGTACTCCATGCACAGGCATCTCGTTTAGGTTTTCCCCAAGAACGCTTCTATCAAGGTATGACCCGTCGTTCTGGCCACTGATGGGGGTCTGTGATTGGTAGTAGAGGTCAGCTGGTGTCGCCTGCCCCTCAAGGGATGAGATTGTGCCCAAACTGTCCACACTATTGCCCTCTTGACTATTAGGCAGCTCGTCGTCGAGAATATCTGTCTCACGCTCCTCTGTCGAAGGGGCGCCCACTAGCCTGGTGTGGCTCCCATTGACATGCACTTGCGCTGGAACTAGGTGTCGTACTCCTCCTCCTGGACAGGTAGATGAAGACAGAAAGGCTTGGCGCTGAGTTGGCACCTCAAGGCCACTCAGAAGTTGATCAAGCTCTCTTTTCTCTTGTGGACTGAGTGGTGGGTGGGTTGCTGTAGGATTGTTGTGGGTCACAGCACTCTGCACAGACTGGCTTTGCTCATCGGTACGATCAGTCTTGATGGATGCGGTAGAGTTGCCTGAGTCACTGCTCACGGAGAGAGTATGGTCAACAGCAGGGAGGGAAGTGTGCCCTGCCACAGGAAGGGTGTGGTCAGTAGTTTGCAGGGAATGGTTGGTGTGCTGCAATGGGTTCTCATTAGTCAAGGGGTTTTCACGGACTGGGAGGCCATTGATAGTGACAACTCCCTCCAGGGAGTCTTTCTTGCGGATCTGGGCATACAGACTCCCATCAAGTGGGCCCTGGGTATGAACAACATCTGAAGAAGACAAAGAGACATACAATATACTAAAATTATGAAACTACTCTCAGTTCTAAAGGTCAATTCTAAAGGTCTCAGAACACAGAATCAGTACAAAAAAGCCTAAATTTAAATCATTTTGTTTTATGTAACAATTTTCATTAAGGTTAATGGGCTCTAAGCATCAAGCCATTTTTGTGTGGAACAGGATCACTGATACCACAAACATAGTGACCCCCCTCTGCACCCAACTGTTTTAACCCTCAGATGCGGCATGCTGCCCAGCCACCAGCAACACAATCCCTTCAGCTCTATTAATAGCCAATTTGCAGGTCTTAAAGCCCCTGTCACGTTGCGTCAGTGCAGGCCCACATGGTGTGACGTGAACAAGGGTGGGCTCTGCCCAACACGCTCAAACAGCTGGTCCGTGTGAGTCAAAGAGAAAAGCAGTAGTGCCAGTTTGAAAGCCCAGAGTTGAACTGGGAAATGAAGGTTGATTCCTGGCTACTGAATCAGGCTTGCAACACCAGAGTAATTGCATGCATGCTCCACAATGCTAAGAATAAAAACAGCCACTTAATGTTTTACAGGACTGTGCAAAATATATATGGGTGGACATATTTTTATTATTTATTTTGTGGTGTATTTAACCTTCAGCAAATTGGATAAGGTAATATTTCATCTGAACCAAACAAGTGAGCTAAATTCCTTTGGTTAGGCTATGTGGTTGGTCTGGTTGAGTGTTAATTCAGTATCACTGTCAGTTTGACTTCCCACTTTGATAAGAGTGGTTCCCAAATTTTTTCATCTTACATATCCCCACAGCCTAACCACCTCAAGAACCGCTTCATCAACAATACCAACCGAGAATGCAATTCAAAAATAATCCGGTTTTATTGTCACAACAAGTTGTGGATTACTTGTTTATGCTCTGCCTGACTTTGCTTGGGTTTGTACCATATGTTCTTTACTTTTTACATTTTTAGTGATCTGCTGTTATAAATGCTTATACAATGTACTGGCAAATAACTAATAGCAGCTGATATATCAGTTGGACTCTACTGACATACTTTTGACAATTATATTTTACATAGCGATTTTTAGCTAGCTATTTCAATTGTTATATTCAGCTGACTATTTCAACTACTTAGCCATAATTTTAGCCAATGCCATCTTTTCAAGTACCCCTTGGCTAATACAGAGATATTACTTAGGAGACCTGTACCCCTGGTTGGGAATCACTACTTACACTCATATGTACCAAACACTTATAAGTGTATGAACACAAATGCCCCAATATTTAGCCATTTAATAAATATGTATCCCAATTCTAGTAAAGTTACCAGCACTATGTGATTCTGTGGTACTACCAACATATTTACAAGAAGAAAAGTAATGCACCAGCAGTGTCTTCCAGTATTGGTATACATATGCAAAGTGATACACAACATATACATAAGCATGGCTGGCTCATATGTGGGGTGTTCCAAATTGAGTGACCCCTGGGGACAGATGGTGGATCACTCAGACCGCAGCTATTTCCAAACCCATGTCAACAACAGCTCACGGCCTCAGCAGCAACAAGAATGAGAGGACAGGGGAGGAAGCTGTAATCACAGTTTGTTCCTGTGGTTTCTTTTAGTGTTGGCACATTATAAGAGCATAATTCCAGGTTTACAGTTACATTTTGTTTGGACTTGCGGAATTAGTGCAAAGCCTTAGACATAAAATTGTCAGCCAAAATAATGAATCCTATATATACTTTAAACATTGGATATCCAATGTCCGTGTTTCTAACATTGGGTGACTTCAAGTTAAAATGCTTAGTACCACCATAATATCTTGAATCAAACTTATCCTTACCTGTATGTCACACTTCTGCTTTTTTTCTTTGATGATTAAAAAAAGTAATGAAAGATTAAATATCTCCTTTTCAAAAACGTGATCCTTCAGAAGTCTCTCAATGAGTAAACATTCTGTCTCTGGGCTTCTCCTCTCACTCTCTCTGTCCTCTCTGATTCATATCACCCAACATGTGCTCTTCTGGAGCGAGGTGGAGCTGTACCACTGAAACGCCCGCAAGGGGTGAGTTGGCACTCTGGGATGAGTGTTCCCGGCAGCGGGGGAAGAACTCCACCACCTCTACCTCCACCCATCTCCCTTGGTAAACATGCAGCATAAAAAAAAAAAAAACCCTATAACTTCCACACCATCTGTCTGCCTGGTAACATCATTAGGGGGATCCCTTCATTGTGCATCTCAGTCCCTCCCCCATATCCTAAACTTTAAACCCTTAATAAGCAAGGGTTTCAACTGTTTAAAAGAATCCCATGAATTCTTTTGATATTATAACTATAAGACTTTTCAGAGAACTGTGGTGCACATTTTCCACCAGCTGAGCTCTTCTGATTCAGTCCGTTCCTCATTCTGACCTTTAACTGAATAGCCTTTTCTTCTTGTTGATAAAAGATGCTCTTTTAGACTTGACTTTGCCAGGATTGCACTTTTCCAGCTGTTAGTTAACCCCGAAACGATTTTAAATCTTGGGACCAAACACTGCCATTTGACATGTTATGGCTGAGAGAGGATGTAGAACAAATGGCAAACTAAAAATGCATAGAGCAACAATTTCTGGGTAACAGTGTAGTATCAGTTTCCACTGAATCCAAAATTTAACAGACCCACAAATGTTAATTTTTAAACACCTTTCTGGGTAGTGGTATTTTTTTCTTGATCACGTGGAAAAGAACAGAAGTGAAAAATAAAGCTGAGAATGGCTGTTGCTCTCGAACTACTATCACTGTTGCATCTGTCCCACACTCATGGTGGTATGTGCATAAACTGGGAGATGAACATCCAGTCATATGCACATCTGCTCCAGATGTAGCATAAAGGAGAAGACTGGTGTTCAAAGAGTTTTACCTTCGGCTGGAATATCAAGGGATGAACAGGCTGCAAACAACCAGTCTGCTAGAGTACCCTGCTTCTCAATTATTTTTTGTCACGCCCCCCCTAGGAAGAAGAAAACCTTTTGCCCCCCCCTCTCTGCCGCGACTACAAATAGTCACGGCGGAGCCTGCTCTACGCTGAGTGTAGGCAAAAAAAACGTACACCATAGAGCTATTACTTACTGCGTACACTCTGACAATGAGAGCGACACTGCCACCTACTGTAGTGGATGTGCAATTACACTTAATTCTAGTACGGCAAAAAAAAAAAAGAAGCATGTTCTCCGGGCTCAGACGTGCCCCCCCTGGTAGCGCACCGCGAGTGAATCATCTTTTTTGTTTCAGAAGGGACCAATTCAGCATTGAAAATTTTAAAAGAGGATCTTTTTTTTTTACTAGACACAGTGCATCCTGTAGAAAATGTACTGCTATATTATAAGCAATGCTACACTCAAAAAACTACTAACCTGCAAAAAAAGATTCATTCACTTTTCTAAGGTTTTCAGAAAATCAAAATTAAACTTGTTGGGAATGCCCACTTTGAGAATAAATACTGTTTTCCCAAATGGGACATGAACTGCCATCTGCTGGCCAGTATGTCAAGGCATAGGGTGGAAAGCATACAATGTGTGTACTTCCAAGATGCAAGCAACTTCTAATAGAACTGAAGGATTTCAGAGCTCTGGGATGATAATTCATTGATTAAAACCTGTCATGTGTCTTTGGTTGCATGCATTCTATAAACTGCCTTTTGGCAGCCAACTATCAATTGCAGGATATTAGAGCTTCCATCATCAAAATATTCTAGCAGTTATGTAATATTATAAGACTGTGGTATAATGCCTGGAAGAAGGGAATCAGTACAAGAATATATGGAAGTTTGCAAGAATTGTATTTTACAACCCGAGATGCAGATAGGCAAAATTATTGGTGGCTATTTAAACATACTTCAGTGCTTTGGTGCCAGAGTAGAAGTTACAGCACTGACCACAGGGCTAAAAGGTGAAGAATTCAATAAGACATGCCCTACATTTGACTTTGCACATGAAATATGGACTCTGTGATACATTTAATGTCCAACTATGTCAACAGTCCAAAAATATATCATGTCCCAACCCGGTGCCTATCGTAGTACCATTGATGTCAGCGAGCAGAGCTCCAGTCTGGATTTAAATCCAGTGACCATTATTATGAATGACACAAACAAGCAGCTCTCCATCTGCATAGAACAAATAGCTTTCTTATGGTGTCGATAAATAGCTGCAGTGGGCCTCAAATTAGATTGTTGAGTCACAGAGGCTTGGCTAACACAAATAGCTTACAGCTTATAGCTTGCTTCTTGCTCCGGTTAACAAGTGTAACATGCCATTCTTTCTGCTTCAAAGGGACTAAGCCATGCCATCACCACTACTCATTTAAATATGTAGTAAAATCCAAAATCAAGTTCAAGAAGTATTTGTATATAAAGCACTGAGTAGGAAGGACTCTTACACACACACACACACACACACACACACAAACACACACACACACACACACACACACACACACACACACACACACACACACACTTGGACTCAAACTTATCCCTGTGCATGCTCTATATTCCCTCAAGGTGCTTTCCTTTTTTGGGAATGTGCCAGGGGCATTGCTCATGCTGTGTTGCACACGGACACACATGCATAGAGCCACACGTAGCACCTGTACTCTTGTAAGTGTTTACTTGAGTGTCTCATTGCTACATGACAGCCTTGGAAGCAATTAAAAAGCCATTTAAACACCTGCGTCCAATATTTTATTTATTTATTTATTTATAAATAGACAATGCACTTCACAGACTGTTACTGTTGTATCAACCAGATCAGCTGGGATCGGGATTTTATTCACTGTTAGTACATTTGATTTGAGATAGCAGATCATTTGATTCTGCATGCTGTCAATATTGTATCCTATGTACAATACCGCTATTCTTAAAAAAATAAATTCTTGTTTTTTTTTCTCAGCTGAACCATGGTGTTCAAAGGCTGCAACTTTAAGACAGGCTGAGCGCTCCTAAAGGATTGACTATGACCTTATAAATTATGACCTTCAAAAATGTAGGGCCCGTTTTTACAAAATGGACACATTTAAATATAGAAAAACATCTAACATTTACATGCAAGATTAAATAGACCCATGTGAAGTGTCTCTCACCCACTTAGAAAAGAGGTGTGCAATTATAGCTTTACTGGACACAGTGTATGATTTCATATGTGCATGTGTCTTTGTAAATGCATGCACATTCAAATTTAGTTTTATAGCCTTCCTAGTGATAAATACATAATCTATGGCTTGCCATTCACACATAGAAGCAAGATGGTGGTTTTTTTTGTTTTATTTTTTCACTACAACAACAGCTAGAGTTAGTAACAGAATAAACTCATACAGTGTACAGGGTTTTTGTTTTTTATATAGGTTAATATGGAGTGATTTCATTTCTTCAGCCCACATGAAATTGGGCTATATCTGGCATAAGTAGTAAAATTAATTGTAGTTTAACATCCACGGTGTGTGAGAGAGACAGCAATAAAAATGGAAAGGAGGTAAGGTAATAACGGTCATCAGGGAAAAATTGTAATAAACCATTTGTTCTCCAAAGGCCATTAAAAAAACAGCCAAAATAATTCTAAACTTAAACTTGAAGGAGGTAAAATTTCAAAATCAGTATAAAATTAAACATTTTTCTCTTTTCTGTTTAATAAAATATTGCCACAGAAAATTGTCCTTCAGTCCGGTGCTGTGTTATTTGCTAACTAGGATGGCTTTGGTTCAGCTGTTTAAGGGAAGAAATTCCTCAACATACAGCGATGAGGAAAAGAAGGTTTTCACAGGACTCTATGCAGTCTTGTAAAAGTCAAGTGCAACCACTGCTGAGTCCATAGGAATTAAGAGGGTAAGTTGCAGTCAGGTGCTGCTAAACAAATGCACTTGATCATCAGCATGAAGTGAGACCTTTTGGCAGTTTGCTTGTCTGGAACATTGAGGTGTGTTTTAACATGTTTTAAGACTGTGCAAAAAAACAAAACAAGAGCTACATCTCAGACTCTACAGGTTTTTCAGTTCATGACTGAACAATTAGAAAAAGACAGAACAAATATGGCTTGTTTGGAAGGGTTGCCAGGAGAAAAGAAAGAACATGGCAGCATAGCATTTGGAAAGGAAAAGGAAAAACACACACCATATCAACAACTCATACCTACTGGTAAGCATGTGTGCAGGGGTGATGATTTGGGCTGGTTTTGCAGCCATAGGACCTGGGCACAAATATCAACTTCACCAACTATTTATGCCTAAATATATTGCAATATATATATATATATAGATAACCTATATCTACCTACCTACATATAGTCTATACCAAAGTATTCTAGTTAAAGTATTCTAGTGTGAGGTCATCTGACCAACAGCTAAAGCTTGGCCAAAACTGGGTCATGCAAGAGGACAATGATCCCAAGCACAGCAGCAACTCTACAACAGAACAGCTGAAAAAGAAAAAAATCACAGTGCTGCAATCACCCAGTCATATTCTAGACCTCAACCTGATTGAAATACTACAGTTGGATCTTAAGAGAGCTGTGCATGAACAAATGTCTACAAATATCATTGAAGTGAAGCAATGTTGTAAAGATGAGTGGACCAAAGCACCTCTATGTGAGAGACTGATAACGTCATATGGAAAACAATCACTTCCCTTTATTGCTGTTGAGGATGCTCCTACAAGCTACTGGATCGTGGTGTGTACTTAGTTTTTCACTTTACTGTACCGAGTGATCTAATATGCATTTTTCCCAATCAGATCACATCTGCTTTAAATGCTTAACATGTGGCACAGATACATACCGACATACAGAGGCAGGCCTGCACATGCACAAACCTCTATATACATGCACGTGTTGATGTCAGCAAGTCACCCAGTGTCTTACAGCAGGATATGACATTCACCTTCACAGCTTTCATACCACAATGACGACGGCAAGACTGCATGCCAGCAGGGGGTGACTGGGTTTGACCGACGAATGACTGACTTGCCTTAAAGAGCTGCGTTTGTGTGTGAGAGAGTGCGCGAGCTACATTGAGAGAGGGAGAGCTAAACAGGGAAATACTGCAGATATTTTCTTAATTAGGCATTAAATTGTTCAGTTTAAGAGAGTACTCTGACAATAAGCCTTTTACACATATAGGTCTCCTTATTTCTTTTAAATTCTTGAAAGAATTGCAAATCTATTGAAACCAGGTGTTTTACATGCCTTAAAACACAAGTTTCAGCTGCCAGGTAATTCTGTGCCCTGGACTGGAAAAATCAGAGAGAAAGTGAGACACACTCATAAGTGATGATGTGACAGTCCATCACGGTTGGTGTCACGGTTGGTGTATCAGTGACTGGCACAAGGAAAACTGTCGCCGCTGTGGTTTTATATTTGCCACGTCTGTCTCTCGGTCTATCTGTCACTGTCCGGCTGTCACAGTTTGAGGTGACGCGATGTGACTGTATCAGTGTCTGTCTCCAAGGTTGCTTTTGGGGTGATGTCATCCATCCGTCTGTCTGTCATCTGAGTAACTGTCATAAAAAGCTATCTGTCTGACTGTCTGCCAACCACGTCTGATTCATGTCAACTCATTTTTTTTTTTTTTTTCAATGCAAGAGAACTGTCAGATCAAGCTGCAGATCCGGAGCTAGGGGATTTCTAGTTAAGCGAAACCTCAAAGAATCTTTTTTACCATCTAAATGAAGATAAATGTAATGTAAGTCCTATAACAGTGACAGGAGGCCACAAAGTAACTAACTTCATGTGATTATATTTGTGAGAATAAGCTCACCGGTGACATATTTTCATCTACTGCGCTACTTTGAATAGAATTTAAAATTTGCAGCTGTACAGGTAAGGAGCTATGGAGTTTTTGATTGCTTTCTCCATATCAAAAGGAGCCAGGTTGAGGTGGTGGAAGTTGAGGTGGTCCAGGCATCTGATTAAGATGCTTCCTAGGCGCTTCCAAAGGAAGGCGTTCTGGGCTTGTCCTAGTGGGAGGAGGCCCCGGGGCAGACCCAGGATACAGTGGAGAGATTATGTCTCTCGGCTGGCCAAGAAATACCTCAGTGTTCCCCCAGATTACCTGGAGGAGGCAGCTGGGGAGAGGGAGGTCTGGGTTTCTCTGCTTAGACGGCTGCCCCCATGACCCGGCCACAGATGGATGGATGGATGAATGGATGGATGCATCTTGTACATCTCATCACAAAGGTGGCATGTTCTCTGCATTTGTGTTGTAAATTCTTCAAAATGATAAATCTGGAGTTAAATGTGCATCAATAGGACTTAAACGTTGTCAAAGGGTATATTTACCCCAAGCTTTAATGTGTTCCTAGACTTCATCATCTGTCACATGCCTTTCTGAAGCAAAATGTTAGGGCCTTAAAATGTGACAAGCAAGGGGTCCTGATAAAGTGTCAGTGTGTGATGAGCACAATATTAGAATTAGAATCACACCAGCATATTTGGCATGCCCGTCTCTGTACATCCAGCACTCCGCTAAGTGGTGCACATGTCCATCCATCTGTCTTTCACATAGACATCGTGATCTGCATGCTGCCTACAGAGGTGCCAGTCTGTCATCCCTTCACTCTTTGAGAGCTTTACAGGACAATATTTACTACTCAGAAACAGGAACCTTGTGAACCAGCTCTGACATGCAAAATGCACGTTAAATATCGGAGACTAAAATTTGTCAGTGAGGCCCTGTTAATCGAAGCTACATGAAAAATGGAAGGAGGCAGAGCCGCAGACAGTGAGAGTTTATATAAAGCTACATGGAGACATCCAGGCAGACAGTAGGAGAAAGGAGGCATTAAGCGATGGGGACCGACTCAGCAGGGTTTCCATTGCTGGGATTTGAACCTGCTGCCACCGCTCACCATGCTGTCAGCAAGAAGTCTAACTAGAAGCATTATGTGTTCATGTGGGGCACAACACATGCAAGCTGCTTTTAAAATACCCCACTGTGCTCCATGTCTGAGGCTTCTGAAACCTATTTTTCTCTGCCATGTTTAACATCTACAGCAGAGCTGTCACTGAAGGCTCTCAATTTGTTTATATCGTTGAACATTAAAACAAAAAAAAAATCACCCGTCAGTGGCTCAGGAGAGAATGATTAAGCCTTCTGTAATTAGGGATCATCAGTCAATACGTATCGACTGAGCAACTGAAGGTAAATGATCAAATATTGGAATATGAGTTTGCCCAGTTTTAACAGTATTAGTACTAGATATAATTAAATATAAAAATGCATGAGAGGGCTATTAATATTACTAGGTTTAATAGCAAGAGCAAGCAACATATAAATAATGTTTTATGTAATCTATGTAATGTATGATTGAGAAGATGGAATACATAAAAGTCGCAACACATTTCTACCTACACTTTGCAGTGTTTGAACTCATGATATCTCACGTGGCAAACTCTTCACTTTACTACAAAAGTTACAATTGTTCAAAAAATTGTCAAAAAAACAAAAAAATAATCCTGCATGAGCTGCACCACAGTCCAAGCTCTCTGCAGCTCACACAAAGTTACCAGCCAACCAAGCTCTCTAATAGCTTTGGTGCACCCAAATTGCAGCCCGCTCGTAAAATGTTCCACACACAAATTGCTCGCTCCATGAGTCATTTTATACCATATAGGTGCCTAACACACAGGATACAAAACTGTTGACATGGAAACGCAATAAACAGACAAACAGACACTGGCGACTACAGAAGTTGAGAGAGTTGTACTCTCATCATCTTGTCTGTGCAAAAGTGTACAGAGATGGTATTCTAAATCAAAAATAAAAAAAAAATGAAATGAAACAATTTAGCAACAGCAAAAAAAAAAATAAAAAAATAAAAAATTGACAACATTTGAATTTGGCACCCACACAAATAGTCGAGTTTGACAGTGTTCTCAGACTAAGAAAAATGCTACAGTAGTTACAACCCTAAGGCTTTAGAGCACCACTCACCAGTCAGCGCTTCCCAGCTGCTCTTCTTCTGTCCTTGACATTAATACGTTTCTTATTCTCTCTCAGTTGTTTTCTTTTCCCAAAGCAGTCCGACCTCAGCACGCTAAAATCAAGCCCTCACTTGTATTACACCTAAAATGTAAAACGTCTTTGCTTCTCTCGGCCTCCCTGTGTCTCTGTCTCTCTGTCGGTCTCTATCCAGCTATTCCAGACATGTTTCAGGGCTCAGCCCCAGCCAAATATGGGAGGAGGGTGGTAAACGAAGACGACGGCCTGTCCTGTCACTGGGCTTTCTGCCCTACTGTACAGCACACATGTACACACACACACACACACACACACACACACACACACACACACACACACACACACACACACACTTAATGAACTTTGGAATTAGAAAAGTATCTCACACAGAATTAATTAAACTGACTTCACAAACCATAGCAACAGGGATACAAAGATTATTTGCTATAAATCCTAATATTGTTCTGTATCAGTGCTTCAATACCAAGAGGGACTATTTATGCTTAAATGAAGCATGTTCATTACGACAGTACTGTACAAAAGTGTGGAGCCACCTCTCATTTCTTTATATATTGCTTGGAAAATGTGAAATAGGTGCAATGATTTATTTAAACATGTTCAAACATACATGGACAGTGAGCATGTAAGGTAAAAACAGAGTTTGCACAATTGTAACGAGCCTGAAAGTCAATATTTGGTGTGACCGCCTTTATTCTTCAGCACAGTCTGAACTCTCTGAGCAGCTTTCTTCTTATTTCTTTAAGTCTTCTTCAGGAACAGTTCTCCAGACTTCTTGAAGGACATTCAAAGCTCTTCTTTGGATGTTTCTGCCTTTTGTTCTGTTCTCTTTCAGGATGATCCCACACTGCTTCAATAATGTTGAGGTTCGGGCTCTGGGGAGGCCAATCCATGACTGATAGTGTTCCACTGTGTGTTTTTCTATCCAGGTATGATTTTACTGCATTGGCACTGTGTTTGGGATCACTGTCATGCTGAAAAATGAAGCCATTGCCAATCAGATGCTTTGCAGATGGTATTGCACGGTGGATCAAAATCTGATGGCAATTTTCTGCATTCATAGTTACATCAAAGTCAAAAAGATCTCAAACACCACTGGATTAAATGTAGCTCCAAGGTCCAGATGCATCTCTCAGGTCCTGTTTCAGGTCTATGCTGGATTTTTTCCCCCTGTTTCTTAAGGACATGACTTTAAGATACAGTTCATCTGCTGTAGATTGTTTTTAGGCCTGACACTTTTTTTTTTTCCCTCCACTTGTCCAGTTTCCTCAGTTTTCGTAAGGACACACTGCACACTATGCTGAGATATGTCACATATTCAGCTAGCAGCTCTTTGGGAATCACCTTATTTGTGTGAAAATCCTATTTTATGCCTGTCAATCTGTGTTATCTTTGGCCTTTACCATAGATTCAACTAAAGAAATGGGAAGAAATTACATAGTTTGTGACAGGCTGCTTCTAACAAAGTGCCTACAGATACAATTTAAAATTGGTACTTTGTCGTCTGTTTTGAGTAAACACCACACTGGTTTATCCCTTGAGTTAGGATCCTTTTTATACTTGAATGATTCATAGATCAGTGTTAAGTGGCTAAACTAAAAAACAAGTTAATTCCTTAAAAAGAAAAATCATTCCTCTCAAAACGATCAGGTACAGGGACTGGACTGAAAATGAGTGAAAAAGCAGCCAACATCCAAAGAAAAAGAACCTTCAGAGAGCCTGGAGAACAATTACTCGAGACCACCTTTAAAAATGTAAGAAAGTCTGTCTGCTTGGAAGCAAAATATAAAGAAATGAGGAGTGACTCAAGATCTTTGCACAGTCCTGTACCTCTACCTTTGGGTCAACAGAAACTTTAAGATGTGATGAAATCACTACATTCTGGTGCAATAAACTAGCTAGTGATGCCAAGAGCAGACAGCTGAAATCGGTGCTAGAGTTGTTGGTTGATCCCTGGAAAATTATGTCCTCATAAAGAGTTACCAGCATGAAAACCTTTTGCTAGTTGGAGTACAGAAACTCTATGGCCACCCATTGAGCCAAATTGTTGCCTTTTTACTGATTTGACCTCTGGGTCGACAGCTGCGTCCAGACCACAGGGCAGTTAGTGGAGCAAAAGGGAAGCCAACAAACACAAGGTGAACTGCATAAACACACACTCCCACATACCTCATAAAAAGCTGAAACACACCCAAAGTAACATGCAAATATTTACAGGCACACACAGACCAGTTTGCATGGCCATATAGAGCAAAAAAAACCCACTGTATAATAAAAACAGCTGGACAAATACCGGACACCTCTCCTTGTTTTGCCCATGTGCCTGCACGTCAGTATGAAGCACGCACAACTCTAAGCTTCCAAACACTGCAGATCCTTTTAAGACACTCATCTTTATCCAAGTTCTCTCAACTGGATTTCCAAGGTCAGTGAGCTCTGTTAAAAACGGCATCAGGAAGAGTTAGCCGAGCCCCAAATGCATTCACACATCAGAACCTGAGGATGAAACATTTGTTCAACACCTAGACAAGTAAACAAGTCTGGATTATTTAAATGAGACCTGATGAGTGATTATTGTCCACTGAGCTGCAGCAGGTAAAAATAGGCCATGCTGTCATGGAGCTTACAAGTGTTGGGTTTGCCAACTCAAATGTGTATCTTACACCAGACAACAGGGACTCTAAAGTCTCTTTTGCCACAATTTAAGGTTGTTAAGCATTTCTGCTGCAATTCTTTGAATCCTGCTTCTCATTGTCGCATCTTCCAAAACATGTAAGACACACAGCATCTCCTGTCAATCCAAACCGCATAAAAACAGACACCATATTCCTACACAAGCCTCATCTCAGTATCTACATTCCTGCATCCAAGCGTAAGAGCGAAGCCTGCAATTAGAGCGATGAATAAACTGGCAGAGAGATTTTTTTTTTCTTTTTTCTTCTGCTGAGTGCTGAGAACACTCCTGCCCATTCAATTAGGATCAAACTTGCAATCCTGGCGATAACCACTGACCTTCCTGCAACACAGCAATTACTGCAACGCTCCTCTGGGGATGTTCATAAAAATGAAATGGGTCTTTGCAAAGCCGTAAAAAAAAAAAAAAAAAAAAAAAATCCCATATATAAAAGTGGACACAGCACTGAAAAGACTGCCAAGTCCTGACTCAACCGCGGGTGAATACGTCCTCCTGTTTGTGCAAATTTCTTTGATTAACAACAGTAATCATGAATCTCATCATTACTGAGAGGATCCGAGGGACTGTGCCAGACAGTCAGCTATTCTAAGTAGCCACAGTACATTTTAAAAACTCCAGGGCGATGATGATGATGATGATAATGATGATGATGTGTTATGCTCTGCTGTTTAGTGATTCCATTTCTCTAGTTAGAGACGTTCAATTATTCATTTGTATGCAGGACATATACACATTTACAAAAGATACTGGCTACATAAAGAAGGTATTCATAATAAAGACAGAACATAAACTAGGAAGACAAATTCTCAGCCTGGTACTTTTTTGCATTATATTGCTTACAATTAGTCAAACACACAGTGCTTTTTTTTGCGTTATTACCGTCATATTTCAAAAATACTGGCTCAGAAGTAAAAATGGTATAGATAAAAAAAAAAGTTTTTATAATGGGTATTTGGCATTAGACTGAGTGCCCACATTTTAAGTTCCTAGACTCCTGACTCAGAAGCAATAGCTCAGGGTTGATGGAGATGAATAGGGGTACTTTTGGGAGTTAGGGCTGGTGGTGTTTTAAGTTTCAGCACCCTCTGGGAAGGGGGCAGCCAGTAACAGAGTGGCTGACACCCCTATTCCTTCAGCGGCTATTTAAATGCGTAACTGACGGGCTGGGAGAGGCAGAGGAGGGTATAAGGCTTTACAGGGAACTCAAAATGAAACAGCAGAAAGACAGACATGCATACTCTCTGGTAGGACTCATAGTGCATCATAGCTATAGATCTTGATCTGCTTTGTAGGTCTGCACTGAGAGGATCCAAAATGCGTGATTTTGTTTCGGTTTACCTTAAAATCAAAATTCATTTTTCTTCACATTTTCCTATTACTGCATGTGTGCAAAATACACTAATTTCCTATCCAGGAAGCGCATTAAAAAATGTCAGGTTATTTATTTAGGATTCATTTACTGTCTCTTCAACATGGTCACTACACTTTAATTTTGAGCACAGCACACCATGCAAACATAGTGAATTGTGCGCTTTAAAACTGGGCAAAGGTCGTCATCTCTTTGTTAACCTTTATTGGAGCTCAATCAGTGAGAACTGAGAGAAGAAAATCAAACCACCAAATTAGTACCTGTGGTTAAATGGAGACAGCCGATCCATCATACTGCCCGTGTGCATGCGTACATACCGTGGTCAGCATCTGCGGCTTCCTCACATTGCTGGCTGAAGCTCTCGTACGAGTCCCAGCGGATCAGAGGGTCCTGGGTATTGTAGTCCACTGAAACGCTCGGCCCATTCTCTAAGTGGCTGAGGCCTGAGGCATCAAAGGTAACAGGGTCATCACACAGGGTTCTGCCATATGGTAACTTTTATATATAACTATAACATTTTAGGTTGGGATGACCTAATTATATATATATATATATATATATATATATATATTAGAACATAGGCATATACAGCATAATTTGGTGAAATTGGATGCTTTTTGATCCCTGATAGCTACCACCTGCTGTCCACTGTTGATGGGCAAAGTGTCGTTACTGGTGTTCTCAAGAACTTGAAAAAAGGTGACTGGACTTTGGTGCCGTTTACACGAGTCCGTTTTCATTTTGAAACGGCGTCGTTTTGATGCGTTTCGGCCTTGCGTTTACACGAAAACGGTGTCGTTTTGATGCGTTTCGGCCTTGCGTTTACACGAAAACGGTGTCGTTTTGATGCGTTTCGCCCTTGCGTTTACACGACAACAGAGTGAAAACGATGTGTTTCGGAAA
>JASGAU010410217.1:5415-20472 GCA_030220045.1 Australoheros facetus
CAGCCATCTTTTCATTAGCCGTATCTAATGAAACTGCACAGGGCTCGAGGAAGAAAGACCTACTGCAGGGACACCCTGCCCTGCCCGAAATTACACCACAGACTCGCCCACAAAAGAAGCATTCCGTCCACACAGCGACACTGGCACTTGACACCAAATTTTAAACCTCTGCATTGCTTCTTCGGCAAATGGAAATTTCCACTGTGGGCCCTTCCCAGGCCAAGAGGCTGGTAAGAGAAACGACTGCTCGGGGGGGGGGGTTTAATCACAGAGTCAGTGTGTAACCCCGAGAACCCACGCTCCATTCCCCAGAACCACAATTCCTGTGTGCTTTGTTTGGCAACAGTTGTCAAGATGCAAATATCCAACACTCTTTCTGATCACACAGTCGGCAGTTAGTGTTATTGAACTTTCTTTGAAAGGGCTCCATTGTTTTTTATAATAACACAGCTGACAGACACCAAAGACATTTACAGCTTCAATGAGGTGATCAGCTGAAGATCTGAGATGTCAAATGTCCTAGAGCAGTTATGTCTACATGTATATATTTGGTTTATATCTTTTGTTATCAACAGCTGTGTTTTATTTATCCAGAATGTACTTACGGTTAAGATGAATTCACCTGGGTCTGAGCTGTTACCTGTTAGTACCTCCAGTGTACTCATCATGTGTCTGTGCATGCATGCATTTGTGTCAGTGACCCCGAGGTCAAACTATTCCATCGATGACAGCCTTATCCCCTTTAATGCACCATGGAGTGTCCCAGCTGCCATGTGCCAGTGCAGAGGTGTGCATGATGAATGGAGAAGAGTCACAGACAGGGGGTGAGAGGCAGTGTCACACAGATAACCCCTACAGATGGACAGCGGGAAGCGTCTAAGGTTTCAAACCTGAATGTGTGTTTGTGTGTCTTTTTGTGTAAAAATGATGTATCCTGAAAAGAGTATAAAGAATATGTGTGTGTTTCCATACACGTGCGTAGAAGTATGAGTGAGAAGGTGAAACAAGAGGCCCTGACCTCGAGCAGCACTGACATGAGCTGTCAGTATGATAGCCCCTTTTGATCAGGAGAACAGGATAAGCAAGCACATCAGAGTAAACCCTGTCCTTAATACTGTATGTGGGCTCATTTCATAGGAGTCCAGCATTTCATATTGTAGAACATCAGTGCCATTTTTCTTTTCAAAGGTCAGATCACCCTAATAAAAAAAATAAAAAAAACATTTATATGCATCGTTGTCATGTTCAATATTTTCATAACTGTATACTGTATCCCTAGCGCTGGTAGTGCGGTTCACCCTGCAGATGATTTTCTAGTTTTAGATGCTGTTTGGAGACCTCCTCTGTTCAGACTTCTGCCAGTACCCCAATAAAATGGAGATGAGACAATCTTCTTTATGGTGTTCACTGCATTTAAATGATATTTGAAAAAATTCTAAATCAGCATGTATTTTCAGAAGGGTGCAGAAACCACACTCTGTTTACTCATCCCAGAAAACTTCGGCTCTGAAAAGTTCTCTTTGGAACTTGTCTTGAACTTGGCATCTACAGAACTTGCCAACAAGCCAAATTGTGCATTGCCACCGTTATCTGGATCTGTAGTGAATGGACAGATTAGCAAGCTATTCTGAACAGTATGCTCGGCGTTCTCTCTCATTTTTTAAAATTTGTTTTCATTTTCCTTAACAGACACCAGGCATTTTAGGGATCTTTTATTTTTTTGTTAGACAACTGCACTATCAATCAAGTAACTATTTCCATGCTTGATGTTGGGTAATTTTTTTAACTGGAAAAAGATAAAGCATTTGAGTGATAACAGTAATAGTTATGGTTGGATATGCAAAATGAAGACTAATTGAGCTGGAACCGACTTCCGGAAATCTTGATTTCCTAGTTTATTCTGCGGCATGAGCCAGCGTAGCACAAATTTATCTTCACTGGAGCGTGAAAAAAACAAATCTTTTGATTTTTACCACCGTGGCTAGATTCTGAATTACGACATTGTGGGGTAGTTAGGTAGTTTTTGTTTGTTTGTTTGTTTTTTAACATGTTATTTAGAATCAATTTCCCAGCTACCTGGAGGCCTGATACGCAAAAATGACTGAATGAGAGGAATAAAACCTGTAAAATACTTGATTCTTTCTTCAGGCTGTTTTGTTAGGTCACTAGTCTATGGAATCCTCTATCACTCCAGAAAATAGTTAATGTTTGTCTATAGTTGACGCTTGAAATACAGGACTTCTAGTAAGTTCTAGTATAAGTTCTTCATTAGTTCTTCAAAAGTGAGGTACTGCTAGAACATGACTTAACTGAAAAACACATTCAAGTCTCTAACTTTTTGTACCTGAAGTGGAAAAAAAAAAGATTATTAGAGACAGAGGTATGGAGTGTTCCCGCTACAACAAGGCAACGTAAGCAAGGATCATCTTCCTTTGTTCCTGGGGGAGGGTTCACTGTCTGTAAACACTCGGCTCACTTTATGGTGGAACGTCCAAATAAAAAGCTTTTTGAAGACTTCACCCGGTCAATTAGTTGCGCAGTGTCAATAGACCTGCCGCATAATGACTCACCTGTAATTGCGTGAGAACGAGTACTTACAGGAAACAGAGTGGCACGTCACATAGGAATGACAAAGGCCTAAATCTGTTTTTAAGGACTTGCTCTTTAATTGACCCCCACACCCTTTGTCTTCATTCATGCCAACACACACTCATGAAGTCCTCACCACTATGTGGCTGATTGCACATGGTGAAGCTTCTTGGAGTTTAGGCATAATGCCACTAAAGGTTCTGTAATGGTTGATTCTCCTCCACCATATCAAAACGTTAAGGGTTAGGTTGGTAGTAAACAAAACGGTAGCTTCACTGAGCATGTGGCCCTTATGTAAATGTCTCTCTCTCTGGGCTTTTTAATAGACACGCATGCTCTTTGTCCAGAGTAGTGAGATAATGAGCAGGCAAGACGATTACCATAACTAGCTGATGTTATCTCAACTTTTGGGGGTGGGGGGATCAGTTGAAATGTTGTAATTGTACTGTCAAGCTGCTGAAAACACCACCAGCCCCCTTCCTTGTGAACACACACACACACACACACACACACACACACACACACACACACACACACACACACACACACACATTCATACCTCCCAGCCTCCTGCAGCCCTTCTTCTCTGCCTTCAGGCACTTCAAAATTAAATTCTTCAACGTCCTCCACTCCTTTAGGAGTCACCCCTTTTTGAGGCTGATATACAAGCATCAAAGAGAGGTCCAGCAGCAATTAGAGTGCCTGAGGGCTTGCACATGCTCTAGTAGTAAAAACTAACAAACTTGTCTTTTATCATTAAATAAAACTGAATTAACGTCATACGTAATTTAGTTTATCCAACTTACCATTTGGATTTTTTTTTTTAGTGAAGTTCTGACGGAAAAAAAGTGGGGTTTTTTCAGACTTAAAAGTTACTTTTAAATGTTTAGAAATAATTAAAAAAAACTTTAAATGTAAATACACTGTCCTCCATATATTTAAATAATGTACAGTAGTTTGAAAGAGACTAATATGTACAGGACACTGTCTAGGCAAACAATGCACAGCCAACGTCCCCCAGCAGTTCAAAGGAATTGCTCTCTCTAAACATTATCACATAATTTGGGACAACCGTCAGCTTGTAAATAAGTGATGTAGAAGCCTTTTGTGTGATGGGGCACAGGTTGGAGACAGGCGTCTTTGCTCATGCCGGCAGAGACGCTGAAGACAAAGGCAGGAGACAGAGTGTCTAACCTTTGATTCTTCTGAGGACTCAGCCGCCTTGTATGAGGGCAGGACGCATCAGCCACAATCATGCCCCCAATGTGGGGATGTCAGGAACAATAGAATCACTCTCACACAGTCGGTCTGAACAACCCATCTCGACTGCAATTGGATTAGCAAGTATCCAACCACCACATGTTAGCCTAATTGACATAGTGAAATTTGAGAACAATAAGGCCCTAACCCTAATCCCTATGCGCTGTGAAATGGCATACTGCTTCAGAGAAAGCTTTGGTTAAAAAAAAAAAAATGCCATAGTGTTCAAAAAAGGGCACGTGGTAAAAATTTCTACTCTTCCTTTGATGAGCTGGGATCCATTCAAAGCTGGCGAGATAGCAGATAATAAGCCAAACATTCTTTTATTTGGCAAAGACAAAACAGGGAGATTTCTGTGCTCGTCTCTTTTGGTTTAGCAAAAAGTGATTAAACAACATTTTAAGTGCCATGGGGAGAAATTTTGACCTCATGTTTGAATCCAAATTACAAAAGTAATAGAGATTTATGATCAGATTGTATTTTTTATTAGCGCCTTTTTGTTGTTATTACACATACTTTACAATAATGTATTTACCTTTTTAATTTTGTTTTAAGGGCCTTGTCAGTATAATCAGATTCATGTCGAACTGCTTAATTAAAGGCAATGTACAATTCAGCATTGTGACAAACTCACGCAGTGCTCTAATTTATGCAAATACACAAAGGATGCATATGACTGAATGTGTTACTGGAAGCAATTCATGTTTTTTTTTTTTTTTTTTTATATATATATAATATGAAAACAATAAATATTACCAGTAAATAAACTTTACTTTTTAGAGTTTTTACTATTTTTTCAACAACAACAACAAAAAAACTTACACAATCTAATGTACATTATGAGAAGTTGTACAGCTTTTTTATGTTTAAAATAAGGATTTATTTTTATTTATTTATGAATTTTTAATATGTAGATATAAATATATATTTTGTCAAAATATATGATATTGTCAAAGAAAAAAGTGAGACAAACATACACCTCATAAAAGTTATAAATAAGGGTCCAAGTGAACATGTTTGGGAGTAAAGACCTTCTGATTTGTTAGCGCTCATGTTGATTTTTTTCAATGCCGCAGTCCAAGCCCAAATTTTAGTACGTTTGTGTGTTAGCGGCAGCCGCAGCCCTCCACTACCATTTCCTGGTAGTTTTTTAGGACCACCTTGTCATGTTCATCTAGGTAGAGCATGGAGATGGCGCTGAGCTCTGTTGGCACACAGCAGGCCTTGGGAATATTGTTGTTCACAGAGTTCACCAGTGTTTGAACAATGGCGTGGTTGGTTGAGTTCAGATGATCTGCCAGAGGAAAGGGGCATTCCCCATGGCAGTAATAGGCCTGGTAACCAGGAGGTGCCACTATCCAGTCATTCCAGCCTACATCGCTGAAGTCCACGTACAGCGCATGGCGCCGGCAGTTGCGGCTGCGTTTACGGCCCCGCGGTCTGGGGCTGCGCTTGGTCCGGCGAGTCAGCGGGTGACCCTTTCCGTCGTGACCAAAGGTTACCAGGAGGGGGCGTAGCTGCTCCCAGTCTTCACCAGGCTCTTGGTGTAGTGAACGACTTATGCGGACGTGTCGGCCCTGGTGGCGTGGAGTCTGGTTGAGGTGAAGAACCTCCACAGCCAGTCCATAATTGGGAAGGCGCTCACGAGTCCAGCGCAGCACGGCTGGGCTGACATCGAAGCTCTCCCAGCGTGATGCGTTGTGGCGCACGAGCCGCGTATCCAGAAGCTGCGTGATAAGCTGCCCGGGTCGGGGGGGTTTGAGCACCTCGTACACGTTTATTCGGTGAAGCCCCTGGTCATCTGAGATACTTTCAGCAATGGCCTCATCAATCTGATGACGGTAGAGCCTCAGTTCTGCAGAAGACAGTAGCTCGTCCTCTGGGATGCTGCTGAGGTTGAACTGGAAACGAATGGGCAAGGTTCCTCCATCATCCAGCTCATGTATCCTCTCCATGTGCTCTGAAATACAGCAAGAAAAAATGATTTACTGTATGCTTAAGCAAGAAATTCCATAATTTTTAGAATGTGTAAAATAGACTTGATGCATCGTGTGAAGAAAACTAGCTGTAGGGTATACAGTGCAATATGTGCATTATTTAATGTGTCCTCATTCAAAATTGCATCTGCTTAGAGTAACTGCCTTCGAGTTCAACAGCAGAGTATTTGCCCTTATGTATAATTAAAAGTCAGTATACCTTTTATTACCAAGACTTAGATCTTTAATTACCAAGATTTGCATCTTCTCTTTTCCTTTCATTTTTATGTTCATCATTTTTTCACCTGGATTCCCTTTAGTGAGTTCCGGCATAATGCTGTTATTACCAGTTGCCACTTACTTGAGGAAATGAATGTTACTAAGTTTTGTCTGAATTTGAAACTAGGGTAGGCCATCATTTTCCCGTATCACTCTACAAAGTACCCACAATGAGCAGACAGAGCTTTATTTTTCTTAGGGCAAATGCATTTTCCTCAACTAAATGTAAAGCTGTGAAGTTAAACAGTGGGGCACCTTGAAAGCTCTTTGAAAAGCGCATGTGACATCGAGGTGCCATTTTAGGGTGCAAAAAGTTCTGAGTTCAGTTCTCACCTCAAGCAAGGGTGATGCCACATCAGTATTTTAATTATTATGTAATGCTAAGTTTCTACCAACTGCCACTGGGCATTAAACCCTTAAAAGGCTTCACTTTCTAAAAATATTAAGCATTCTTATTATTTTGCTGTGATTTTATTTGGTGGACTTTTGTTATTTTGTGTCAAATGCTCTAGTCCACGATAGCAGACTTTGGTGAATCAAAGGATCTTTCAGACCTGTTCAGGTAATGTAGTATAAGGACAGCAGTGATAATAGTGGTAGCATGTTGGGGGGATGAATGGGTTAGACTAGGCTTTCATGTGTAACAGTAGGGTTTGAGGCATGTGTCCAGTTAAATATTACTGAGTGCATATTCCTGTGCTTTTCTGCTGGAAAGCCACTTAGGATGGAGAGTAAGACTTGGAGAATAGTACTGTATTTTTTCTTGTTTTTTTTAGGTTTATGTTTACTGCAGTTTAAATGACTATATCAATATCAGTATGCGTTAAGCATACTTCTCTGTTTTTTTGCATCACTCACTGCAGGAAACTCAAAGGAGAGAAAACTAAACATGAAGAGGTCTGTTGAATATCTTTGTGGCTGCCATGGCTCAGGTGGTAAGGTAGATTGTCCACTAACCACAGGGTTGACAGTTTGTTCTGATCCCAGCCTATTGCTGGATGTGTGCTGAAGGGCTGCAACAACTTTCAGCAATTACACTTCAATTTCTCCAGGAATTGTTTATCCTGGTTTTATCTAACCAAATAATATGCTCCCAAAATTCATCGGGCTGTGCATCAAAGTTCAATCTTGCAGCTCTGTGCTGAAAAGCAAGCAAGCAAGGTTTTTATTTTTTATTTTTACTGGCACACATTAACTCTATGGACAAGTCTGAAGCCAGATTATGTGAGTAGCTCACTGTCCCGGTATCACTTTAGGTGGAGGGTCACTGTGGTTCTAGCAGTAGTTTATACCCCCTGATTACAACTGTTTGAGTGTGTTTGTGAAGCCTCACAGTCAGATTTTTCCATTCTCCTGGCAATTCTTATTCATGCAGAGGATCAGTGCAGAGAGCAAACAGACATAACCCATAGGTCCAAAACTGAGAAGGTTCAGTCAGCTGAGAAAGTAATTTTATAAACATTTCAGGCAAATCGGCTACCTGGAAATCGCAAGTGTACTCAATTTTGTTTCCGTTATCAGGTTTTCCAACTTGTATGTCAGTGATCACAGATGTGCACTGAATTTCTGCTTTGAACTGTATTTTCAGTAGTTTTTTTCCCCCCTAAAATAGTCATTTTGACTTGCATCACATCTAAGGGATCTTGCATTTAAGGTGTGCACTCAGTTTTATGGTATACTGCACATGCACATGCAAAAATTATTAGATATTGAAATTTGTGTGTTGATTATGTTCATTATGTGCACATTACATTTACAGAATGCATTTACTTCAAAAGGCCTCTAGGGTATTCAAGAATATAAAAGTATATTGTCCATGTTTTCTTATCTATCTTTAAGGATTATGCTGCCCTTCTTTCAATGCCTTTCTCTGAGCACTTTGCTGAAACATGCATTACAAGGAGGGTGGTGATTAACGTACCACAGCTACAGTATAAACACAGTGGAGGCTCCCTATTCCACGCACAGTCTGCAGATTTCTGGCAAGATCATCATTGTTGGGGAAAGGAATGTTGTGTCTACTATTTTCCTGCTCAATCCACCCCTGTTATTTCACACCCAGGCCCTAATCTTACCCAGGTGGTTCTCATTATTAAAACCTGCTGTGTTTTTGATTAGCTCTGCAGTTTATTCACTTAAGACATTTATCATTTTCATCACGAATAATCATTAAGGAGTCAAGACAGTACAGTAGAATCTCATTTATCTGAAGTCGATGGGAAAAGAGGTGTTGTGAGGGGATGCAGTGGACGCAAACATACAAAATGCCATCAGTTACACCCAGTCAATAAAAGTGCCATTTTACTTGCTGAATTCAAGGTTAGGGGTTACACAGTTTACCTTGCCTATAAACATGTCTCCTAACATAATTGTCTATCTGCTGCAGGCTGCAGTGCCTCCCTGTGTTTTGGACAGATCAGTCAACTGAGTCACACCATCATACAATGGTGCTGCCATGAAAGCGAGAACTCCCACTCAAAAGGCTTCAGAGTATATTATTAACAAGGTTTAGCAAGGCAGAAGGAGGGTAAATGCTTGTAGAAGAGCACAAAGCAATATACAAGCACACGTGTGCGTAAATTCACATTGCATCACATGTAGAAATTCCTCTGCTAACGGCATTGCGCTGCCTTTCTTGCTAGCCTTGCTACGCTGCCCTTTCAGTATATGTCACCGTGCACTAACAGCAGCGTGTTTGACAAGCCCCATCAAGACAGGCTCATCCCTCCTTCCTTACTCCTCACTCTATTCTTTAAAAATTCCCAGTTTTCTCAGTTAACTATACCACAATTCAACTCTTTGCCGACTAACTGTGATACATCATTTTTTATCAGATACTTGCTCAAATTGGTCTTTTCCAAACACAATATCTTTTCAAACCCAACTTACATTTCACAGATCAGTCAAGCTGGACTTTCTCCGAGCCCAAGTGAAACCTCTGCATTTGATGGTAAAACTAAGCAGTCACAATAAACAGAAACCCTTCTAATGTTCCACTCTATCACACCAGCTTTTCAGGCCGTTTTTCCATTTCGCCAAAGAGCTGCAGCATCTGCTCTCAGCACCCACATTGTTGGCAGTAGGGGCTTTATTTAGAAGCCGGCAGAGTAGCATTAAAGATAATTGTACGTTGAAGAAGGTCCTTCTAAAAGAGCTCTCCATATAAACTGGAGACATGAGAGAGGAGCACACTACAATTCCCGTCCAAGAACAGGCTTTTTAAAGCCATGTTCTCCTGGGTGGGGTGAGAAGTGTAAGTCAGTAATATGGAGGTATGCTTTTACTTCAGCTGCGAACCAAACACACAGAGCTTTGTCAAATTAGGCTCTTGAGAGCTTGTCTAGCAGAATTTTTTTTGCCCCTCTGTAGACAGTGTTTGGTGACCACATCCTTAGATTCCTTGGTTATGGTGAGATGGGTGGAGCACTCATACAATCATGTTTCAAGGGATATAGGAAATGTGCTTTTTTTAAAACCCTGAATACTAAGCAAGCCTCACCCATGCCAATGCACTACTTTACCACCAAAACTATTGGAATGCCTGGCAACAGCAACCTTCCTGTAAGCGTGTTGCAATGTTTTGTGTGCAGACAGTTGCATTTATCTTCACTCCTCCTACTAATGACATTTCCTTCTTTCTCTTTTTCTGCACTTCTCATGATGTGAACACCCCCTTTTTGCTTACCTTCATGGTGGAAGCCCCTCACGGTGTTGGCCCGGCTGGCTGACCTCTCTGGGTACTCAAAAGCAATGTCATGCGCTCCGGCCTCCTCAGCCTCCCCCGACTGTAGCCTATAAAGGTCCAGCAGGTAGCGAGGCACAGTGGCTGAACGACTGGGCCGTGGCCGCCTTTTGAGGCCGAACATATGCAGCAGCGTGGCCTCAAAGTCCCGCAACAGTTCATGGCTTTGAGTGGCCGAACGACCCTGCAGGCCAGGTACTTTCTTTTTTCCTTCTTCAGGTATCAGACTAGCATGGTTGCTCTCTCCCAGCAGGACTTGGCATATTAAAATGACCATCAGCATTCGATTACCAGGAATCATGATGTCTCTGGTGAAAGCAGCAGATGGAACAGATAAATGATTAGGAAAGGGCTAAACAGAGCAGATAGGAAAAACACCATTATTTTCTCTTGTATAAATGTTCCTATTAAGGGCAGACTAATTAGTTTCAATAGTTCAGTCTTCCTTGTTTACAGTAAAGCAGTCTCCGATCCAATAGACCATTTAAAGTTTATCTCTATCCAAACAGCTAGCTAAAAAAAAACATCTTTTTTTGAATGGAATCTGAGGGCCATTCCTCCCCACTATCTCACTTCCTCCTTGTCTCCTCCACTATAATTAGACAAATAAAAGAGGCAGCCCTGGGGTCTGAGCAAATTCTTAAACTGATAAGAAGGCTTCGTCCCACAAATTCTGCTCAAACAAGCCGTGGAGCAAACCTGGGACTTTTGTGCCACACATTTAAAAGAGAAAGCTCTTCTTCAGGCACGTGCCTTGCCCAACACTCCATAGGGACCTTCAGTTCAAGTCTGGATAGAGGCCAAATAAATGAGTGAGTCAATGGACAGAGAGGAGAGGAGGGAGATGCAAGATGTAGCAGCGTGTCACATGCCACAAATTTAAATGGCATGGCCCACTTACTTACCGACAGAAAATAAAGCATGGGGAAACAGTCCATGTTTGTTGGGAGCAGGCAATGGACCCGTTCTTCCAGGAAATGTCAGGTGGTGTTGGGCGGCTGCAGGAGAACTTTGAAGTGACCCTGTTCCTGAAAGGTGCAGTCAAAAACACAGGGATGTTACAAACGGTTGCAAACACTTGAGCTTGTTACATGGTATTCACTTAAAGAGTAGTACACAAGCTTGTGTGTCTATCGGTGTCAACGTGTGTGTGTGTCTGTGTGTGTGTGTGGGGCGGGGGGGGGTAAAGAGAGAGACCCCGTGTCTCTTTAAGGCTTATCATTTTGACTCACGGGTAAGCTAGCTATTTGCTGTAACTGGAATGTAAGTAGGTATGTGCTACAACACAGACAGCAGATACCTACTGCTTTACACCCACCTTGGTCACAAACTACTTCTTATGCAACACTTAACATCTATTTCAGAAACAGCCATTTGAAAAGCAGCTTCCTACTTTGCATTAATGACAAGCTTAAAAAAATAAAAATAAAAAGATTACGGACAACTTCAACAGAAAAATGCCCAAACCCACAGAACACAAAGCAGATAAAACAACTTTGATCAGAATTAGTAAACTCCTTATTCAAGAGGGCTGCTGGTTTACTAAAACTGAAAACCTACTCAGCCTTTACCCCTCCAAGCAGCTGAGATCACCTATTTCAGACAAGAAACTAAACAGATCCTTCTCAAAGGAGCATCTCTTGGAAACACTCAACACCATTTCAGAGCTCACATGGGTTATGACACTGATGGCAGGCCTTCTCTTCTTTGACATCACTTGGATAGTAGTACATTTAGCATTGATGTATGCATAATATACAAAAAAGAATGTGCTTCCAGAAGACCAGTTTAAATAATATACACATTTCAGGAGAAACGTCCACAAAAAAGAACCCCTTTAAAAAAAAAAGAGGAAAAGTCAGACCTTTAATAGTCAGGTTTAACAAAAGCAATATGGATTAAATTGTTCTTTTTGTACACCTCATTTGAAATATTAAATGCTGCTGAATCACACTAACAAGGTTACTGAATTTTTAAGTGACCACAACAACAGCATCATGGAACAAAACACTCCAAAGTGACATAGGGCTTTGGTCATCATTTGGAGCTTGTTCCACTGGAGAGCAACCAAGAATTACTACACAGTGAGGATGCATATTAGCACACGCTCTATGTGTGTGTCTGTGTGTTTGTGCAACATACAGTTTTTCAGTGTGTTAGCATGCCTGGCTTGATTTCTATGTGATTATCTCGACTCCTGCATGGCTCACTGTACATGCAATCAAGGATCTCTTTCCTAACAGTATTAGACTTTGACCTCCGACTGACCCTCCTTTACTCGGTCATGACACTAGATCCACTGTGTGAGAAGAGAGGGTGATATGCAGTGTGTGTGTGTGTGTGTGTGTGTGTGTGTGTGTGTGTGTGTGTGTGTGTGCACGAATTAAATTGCTTGCATGCATCGACGTGCGCGTCCACATGCGTGCACAAGTGTGTGCCACCATTTGCATGTTCGTGAGAACTGCAGCAAAAAAGAGTGAGGAGGATTCAGAACATGATCAGCTCTATTACCCATGGGGTGAGGGGATAAATGTGTGTGTGTGTGTCTGTGAGAGTCTGTGTGTGTGTACATCTCTGACAACAAACGTTCATTGTACAGAGAGGGCCTCTCCCATGATTACAGGGATTCATAGCACTCAAAAACACTGACCATACAGAACATCTTGTAACTGTAACCAGCCACTGACAAAGCTGCAGGCTAAAACAGACAGACACTCAAAATGGTGTGATGATGATGAAAGAAGATGCAAGGCAGACAGGGAGTAACTCTCAGCTCAGTGTCTCTCAAGTCAGTGTGCTCATGTTTACTGGCCTGTTTTCACCAAGGTTGATAAGAAATAGGTTTACATCAAATTCTTAAAATAAATACCCCCCCCATTTATCAGAAATGTGCACTCATTTATTGTCCTCTCAATCAAAGAACTGAAAACAACATATAACTCCCAGATTATAAAAATGTTTTAAGAAGCTGGAGACACAGAAAACGAAAACCTTTCAACTAAGTGACAGAACTACATTTTGCAGCAACAGTTGCAGACCAGGGTGCAATTAGGCTGCAGCAGTCAAACTGCCCTTGGCTTTGCTCGATCCCCCTTGGCCTCTTTCTCCCTCTGTCTCTCTCTGACCAGAGATAATGTGATCAGACTATGCACATGGCTCTTCAGATGTGTTTCCTGAGGAATTTGACAGTGATGGTGGGAGGGAGGATGGGAATGAGGGAGGGAGAGAGGGAGGAGAGCAACAGGTCACTATGAAACAAATCTAATGCCTGATTTGATCATTTTAGTCATGGGGATTATACTTATTAATCAGCTGCAATGTGTATATTTTTTCTGGTTAGTGCCTATATAATTAGAAGATATTTATGGCTCTGATGGATAGTCCCAAAATAATGCCCTGCACTCGGATGAGCAGTAGGCAAAGAAAAAAAAAATGCACCAAAAAAACGAAAACAGTTTCTTTTTTGAAACAAAATAAATCTAGTGCTTGTTTACCCTCCTGTTTGAAGCTTGGTTGTGGCCAAATTAACAAAGGTAAATAATAATGTTAGCCTAACAAAATTCAATATTTTAGCTTATGTTCGAAAAGACTTAATTTCTCAAGCTCAAAATAAAAATATGCAACGATCTTGTTAGCTCTATTATTATAAACGAACGTCAAGAAGTCTGAGGTAAAATATGAGTTGTTTGCGTGTGTACGCGCGTTTTCCTGAAATTTATCCTGTCGGTTTCCCATCCTTTAATTAAAACATAACGAAAAAAATGCAATGGAAATGCGTTATTTCCCAACAAAATTGTGTGAAATGTTAATAACGAAAAACACCAGGTGGCATCAACCGAAGGTCGACCCAGAAACGACAAAAAGAAATGGAATGTGACATGTGACTTCTTAAAAAATGATATAAGAATTTTAGAATATATATATTTTGAAATTCTTTCGTGCACAAAGTTTGGTGCTTCTGCTTCCTGCAGTTTAACAGATGAATTTGAGTTGCAAACTAAATTGTGTGCCAAGGACACCAGTCGTCCACAGGCCACAATGTCTTTTCTCTGCTGCAGTTTTACTGGATTAAATAGTATGATTCAACTTTACAACGATTTGTTACAAGCAGGTGATTATAAACCGGACTCACATCTGTAAGACCGTGCTACTGTAATGTATTGGCATTTAATATTTTTGCAAGCATTATGCCATTAGTGGCTGCAAGCTCGGTCAACTGGCGCAATTATGCGTGAATTATTGTTCAAAACTTGTGTGAATTGACTGGCGTTAATGATCTTTTAAAAAAGCAAGCACAACAAACAAACAAAAAAACTTCTTTTCATCATGGCTAAATTCTGATCTGTCATCTCCATCGTTCATACAAGCCTAGCCATACCTGGATGACAAGAAGCAGTTACAGGTGTTTAATCGAGGAAGATCAGCAATAAACTTTGGATATATTTTTTAAAGTTATACACGTGTATGACGCTGATAATTTCAATGAAAGAAAAAAAAAAAAGCATAAATCTGACGCTGTGTTTGGAAATGACCTCATCTTGGATTGTCATTGCTCAAGTCTCGGGTACAATAGGCTTTAACCTGTTGCTTGTTTGGCCGCGATCACAGCGCCATTCGTTCCAAAATGCACTTTTATACCCGTTTCTGGATGACATAGGCAGACTGTAAGGTTTTCATGCCCATTTATTCTTGTACATTTATCCCGGAATGCTGTCTAAACTCTCAACGAAGTCGGTGAAATGCGCACAAAGCAGAGCCAAACTTTAAGTAACTACACTTCAGCGAGAGTCTCTCTTATTTGAAGATCTAAAAGCTTCGCTGCTGAATCTTTGATATGTACAGTCTAAAAGTGTCAGTTGGTGAGCGCTTACCATCAGTAGAGGTACAGGTATCCTCGAATGAAGTGAATATGAAAGGGGAGGTCTGTCCAGGCGTAACGCCGAAAAAAATGCCGAAATGAGCCTTAAAGGAGAAGTTATGTGCCTTTTTGACTCATTAATCCTTTATCGACACCTCAAAACGGACAAGAGGAGTGACGGCCGGCGCTCGGGCTCTGCAGCGGGGCTTCCTATCCGTCTCCAGAAGGGCTCATAAGGGCGGTCGGCGCGCAGTACGACAGACTTTCAAATGGTCCAGCATCTATGGCCCCTTGCAGTTTTTATGTGTCCGCCCAATTTACCCTCTCTGCCTCCTCCTTCCTCTCCGACCCCC